>JAQGAO010006052.1:0-12766 GCA_034697705.1 Ommatoiulus sabulosus
GGTTTCGGGTTTCGTTTGGTTTGTGCTGACCTCGAATGGTCAGCAACCTGCACTGTCGCTGGGTCGGCCAGATGACAGTTCTTGTTCTGACCTCACCTGAAACGACAAATAAAAAGCAAGAATAAAATCGTAAAAACAAGATTCGCATGTACATCCTAACAAAAAAGCGTAACAAGGACCCCCCAAAATGTTATGCTGAAAAAGAAGTTTTAGATCATGCTGAAAATATTTATTAAATCTTTGTTCTTCTTGTTTAGACATCTCCTGAAACGAGAGGAACTAAACGCAAGAATTAAATTGTCAAAACGAAATTGCACATAAAACACGTAAGTTTAGTAAAACCCTAACATCCTAACGTTTGTCTTATACGACGAATAAAATGTCAGATGTAATGTTAAGGAGGAGTGAAGAATACCGGAAGAAGGCCGCCCCCACAGCTGACCTCATTCCGGTGGAAGATAAAAACGAACACGAAAACGGAACAAAAAGGTGACCACGTATTAACCATCCTTATGATCACTTCGCAGTTTTTATGTAGAGATTTCTAGGTCACTTAACACAAGCATAAACCGAATCTTACATGAAATTCAAATCAAAGTACATTTCTTTACAGCTGTAAAATGTGATCATTAATATACATACAATGAAATACACTGCCGATATTGGTCCGGGAAGAGGGCGCGCTATATAGACTACTAATTCCTAATTTATTGGCCAACTAAGTTGCCGTACCCCATTGATTGTCAGTAGAAGAAATTCATAACAAGACCAAACAAGAAAAATCAGTTTTATTACAAAATTTTAATTACAAATACAAACTAATACAAAACTCTACTACAACGTAGAGTTATAGATAGTCACGACGCGACGTCCAGATGCCAGTTACGTACTGTGGTCACCATATGACCACTTTGACCCGTGCCATTCGGAGACGAAAGCGACCCTTCAGTAATGTTACGATTTGAAACATTTACGAGAATATCCTTTCATTCCACGCTCATAATTCCCCATCCAGAGAATTGGGAAATCGTGCAATGAAGAGGACCCTAAGGTCAGTTGCCCTATGTCAAGGAGCCAAGGCATGGGAAGCATTTTGTATGCCAACACCCCAAATGCAAGATCACGTGGGATCGAAATTTAAGTTGCACATCAGGATTCGATTTCGCTTTGTGAGAGATATGGCATAGCCCATGATCCATGGCGATAATTTAGATGTCTAGCTGAGACAAGATCAAACATCCTATAAAAATACATCATACAACAAGACACTAAACGAAGTTAGTTAATTGACACCTATACCCTTCCCATCAACCACCAACGCTGACCAGAAAAGCATTTTTCTTTATATTTTGTAGCTACTTCAAGAAGAATAACCTATTCGAGGGATAACCAAAGCGAACGAATTGAGGCGCTAGTTAAGTAAAAAGTTAACAGCGTGCCTGTGGGGAGACAATTACGCTTTCATGAAATTAAAAAAAAATTAAAACCGAGGAAGACCAGACCAAAATCTCGAAGAAATTCATTCGCTTTGGGCAGGGCCAATTTATCATGAAAATAACTTAAAGATGGAGTGCCACCTAAACAGTTAAGATCAACATGCCCAATTCGAGCAATGTATTTTTGTTGTTGTGATAAATTACAACCCAGGACACTTGGCCAATCCAGCCGCCTTCGTGGCACACTGCAACCATAACCCGGATCCCGGATCAACAGCCAGGAGGCTAAGACCAAAGTCACCAAGAGAAAAGGAGGTCACTACCACTGAAGAAGCAACCTCCAATCAACGCAAAGATGACATCATCCAGTCCCCAACCGACAGAGGGAGCCACTAGTCGTCCGAGGGGGTATATAAGGGCCAGCAGCAGGAGCAGTCAGCAGGCCGTCATAGTCACGACTCCCTCAGCCGCACCAGCTCGCTCTCCCAAGCCTTGGAGTATTTTTGTACTATTTTATTATTCGATCAAAGATGATCTGTTGCACTTAACTATAAGAATAAAGAATAAAAAGATATTTTTAGTCGCTCTGAAATTAGGCGCATCAAATTAGACCTGACTCTTGACTCATTACAAGTTAATAGTAAACCAAAGAGGTCAAGTCCATTGACCGCAATTCCAAGATCACTCCCAACGATTTCGGGACCTGCGGCGATCACGCAACCTTATCCCCATCAGGGAAGGGGACGGCCGCCACAACGTCCCAAGGTGAGATCTCCTCACCGCAAGTAGGCTACACCGCAAGTTACCACCGGCTAACTTTCCCCGCAGCCTCGACAGGTAGGCACGGCGAAGGCCTCTCAACGCAGATAACTGCATGCGCGCTGCGGTACGAACCGAGTCCTGCGGTAAACCTAGGCAGGGATCTCATAACTGGCGCCCAACGTGGGGCACATATGGCGTTATGAGCTGTTATGGCATTATGACGGACTTAGATTAGACGGTATTTAGATATGGTTATTCGGAGTCTTGGTCCGCGACCCTTTCTAGCATTATGTTGAAGACTGTAGTGTCGACTTCGGTGAGCTCGTCCAACTTAACAGGTTGGAGCTTCCTTTTCTTGTTCTTTATTTGTCTTGTTGGAGGAATGGGAAATGCGCCATCCCAATGACAGACACAATGCGACTACTTCCTATTTACATGGATGCAGTAATAGCATGCTTCTAGTCCATTTCCTGGTGACTGACTTTCCTTTAAAGTTTGCCAATATGGGTAGTCGATGTTGTTTGGTTGCGGTTGAACGAAGGTGTCTTCAATTGGGATGGCTCGGTGAGTTTTCATAAATTTGTGATACTCTTGCATCTTTGGTATGTCGTTGAGTATCTTGTGCGGTGGACCGGAGAACCGTTGGTTCCACTTTAGAATGTTGCCAGTGGATGGCATACGCATCCTGAAAACTTTCAGGTCTTTTTCTTCCTGTGGTGGCACTGCACCGTCCTGATCTTTCTGTGGTTTTGTGCCGCGGACGCCTTGACCGCTGTTTTTGGTGAGGTTTTTTGTTTCTTTGGACTAGGTTGGGTGCTCGCCGGGGTTGATTTGACTAAAGTTTTATAACCGACTAGTTTCCTTGGTTCGCTGGTCGGTGGACTCCTCTTTTTGTCCTTTTGTTTTCGCTTTTTGGTGTTTTCTTGACGGTTTCAGGGTTGACCGGCGGACAAATGATGACTGGTCTAGTGTCTCTGCTGGTTGATGGAGTATCCACTGTTCTAGTGCCTGTGATTTGGAGTGTTGGCAACCGGCGCTGCGCACTGTGCTCCACCGCACTGGGGGTTATCCTGAATCGAGAGCTACTGACGTCAGTTCCGTCGTCTGGTGGTTCAATTAAGTCCAGTGTATGGATGGAAAAATTTCCTTGCGGTGAATCCGACCACCCCAGCTTTGAGGTGTTTTAGTCACTAGAATCCGTAGACCTTCCTGGTGTTCTTGGGCATCGAGAGGAACGTGACTGACTGGTGTTCAGAGTCTGGTGCTTTTCTGCCACTGATTTGTCCTGCGCACGGATGGGTACCCGCAGGACTCGTGCTTCTTCTTCTCTGGAGGCAAGGTCGTTGTGTCGCGCTACGGCTTAGGCTAGCGCCTGTTTTGCGGTATTGTGTTCTGTCCTCTCCTGTTCCAACAGGATGAGGGCTGCGTCTCTTTCTTGAGATGCTTTATTGTAAGCCGCGATTATGTTGTTGACTGGCACATTTTCTAGATTGACCGTCGGATCTGCGGTCATCCTCTGGGTTGCTCAGCACAAATGTTGTAGTAGTGATTTAGCTAAGTCCGCTGCTAGGTTGATGTCGTCGAACACTGCGGTGGACGTCTGCAATCTTGCCGTGGTTAATTGGATCTGTGGTAGTTCTAGAGGTGATAGTCCTACCCACGGGTGTGCGGGATTTGTGTCCAATCTTGGAGCCGTCGACGGTGTTCGCACATGGTCTATTGCTGCCTATACAGATAGGCGCATCGCCGTGGCTTATGGCGGTGTCTGCGGAGTTCTTTATTGATCTGCGATGATCGGAATGAGTTCAGCCTGTCGGGCCTCCTGAACAGGTGGATTGGCCGACTGGGTTACACTCGCGACTTCTTTTTCTATCATCTGGGTTGTTAAGTATTCTGCGTTGTCGATGCTGCTCGGTCTGTGGCTGGAGCTCGAATGATGGCTTCTTCCTTGGATACTGCATTCGTTAGGCAGCGCCACCTTGGTGAGAGCATCTACGGCGCTTTTGCTCGTGTCGCGATGACTATGGGAGCACTGTTTTACGGTGTCGATGTCGTCTGCTCTATCGTTGTGCCCTAGTGTTGATTTGGGGCGTGCACTATGTTCATTACATAGTTGATCTGCTGTTTTGGTAATTATTTTCTGTTGTCCTATGTTGTTGATTAATGATTTATTTTGCGTAAGGTCGGGGCTTTGCCCTGCGATCGCCTCGCTCTTCGATGGCCGTGTTGAATGAAGGAGTCTTTTCTCGACTTCCCCAGTGTTGATGGTAAGTACCGAACTCTTAGTTTCGACTGCTTTAGCGTCGGGGCTGTGCCATTTGACGTTATCGTCTGCTTGCTGAAGCTGTATCCATCGTTCCAGACCCACGTATTATATCCAGACCAGACTGTCTGAGTCATGATAGTAGTCGGGGTTTGGTGCGTGATCATACTGCTTAGCCCCCCTTTTTGGCCATTTGCGCTCTCTTAATAGATGAGCGGCCCTTGCTAGTTTGTACTGTTTGGTTTGCCCTGCATTTGCCGCTTGCGGTCGAACCTCGTTCAAGGCTTTTAATTCTTCGAAATGCGCGGTGGTGAATAGAATCTGTGCCGTGTGCCTGTCATCATCACTTGGTAAGTTCTGTTGTTCAATGTATTCCCGCGCAAATCGAAAGAATGTGGTTATTACTTCGTGTCCAAAGATGCGTTAAACTTCGAACGTTTTTAATTTGGAGTCCATAATATGGATCTGTTGCAGTTTGACGGGCAGCCGATACGGTCTGCCTGCTCTTGAGTGTGTCGGTTGGTTGGAGTCCGTTTCCTCCGTTGGATGCTCTTCCTCAGCGGAGTCTGAGTCGAATTCATCCATGAAAGAAGGTTCCATCTGTTGTGTGTTAATTCCATCAGTTGCATCTAATGGTATGTGATGACAGATGTCCTTTGCTTTGAACTGCCCTAGGTTTTTCCCTCGCGCAATATCTTTGAGCTCGAACATGGTAGGTGCCAGTCTGGCAGTGATCTGGTATGGTCGTTTGCGTTTTGGGTTAAACTTCGAGGTAATGCCCTTACTGGCATTGCTGAGACTGTGGTTCTTCAGCATTACTTGGTCTCCTACACTAAATGTGGGATGGATAGGAGCGGCATTATGCTTCCTGCGTTGTGCGTCTTGCGCTCGTTCAATGTTGTCTTTGATCTGTATTAGATTGTTGGCCGTATTTGTCATGAACTCTGTTAGTGAGAGCCCTGCAATGCCGGGATTTTTGCTCTGTATTGAGAAGTTGAGGACGTTGATGTACCCATCGTTTGATTGACGTTCGAGTTGAGCGTCCACCGCACTGCTGGTAATTGGTTCTCCCAGTGTTCATGATGTTCGCCGACTGCGATAGCGAGTCTGGTTTTAAGTTCCCTATGTCATCTTTTTACCGGGTTGGCTTGCGGGTGGTAGTTCGCAACGTGTTTGGTGGCACATCCTATAAGTTTGGCTGTTTGGGCCATTGCGGCGGACTTGAATTGGGGTCCGTTGTCGCAAATCATTGTGTGTGGGGATCCGAATCTGAAACAGATTTCATTTATAAATGTTTCTGCAATTGTGTTGGCTTTTGCATCAGGATTTGCAAACAACTCTACCCAGCCTGACATGGTATCGCATACGGACAAGATGAATCTGTTGCATTTTGCCAATGTGGGTAGAGGGCTAACCAGATCCACCGCAACGGTGTGAAACTGCTCCTTGATTTGCGGTGAAGAGATATAAGTGCTTGTAAGTGAAGGCTTTGGCTTGTAAGCTTGGCATTCTTGGCACTGGCTGACGTGTTTGACCACGTCTTTTCTGAGAGTTGGCCAATAATATTCATCTAGTAGTCGGGCCATGGTGCCTGCGACTCCTGGATGACCGGCGGAGACCGAGTCGTGGTTGTGTATGATCAATTTTTTTCTTAACTTCTCTGGTATAACCAGCCTGGGTTCTGCGTCCTCTGCGGTGAATAATGACCTATAGAGAATTTGATCTATTAGCATATAGCTGCGGTGAATGTAAGTGCGTGCCTCTATGTCCGTGTCTATATCTTCTGTCTGTAACGCTTCGATGATTGGTTTGCAATCCGTGTCATTGCGTTGCATCGTCCTGAACTCCTGTTCCTGGACCTGCTCCTCTTGAATGTTGAACGCTTGAATAAGCACAATTGGGTCCTTGACCCCTGATGGCCTGGACAGCATGTCCGCCAGTTAGTTCAGTTTTCCAGGAATGTATTTGATTGAGAAAACGAACTGTTGTACGCTAAAGATCCACCTGGCCAGACGACCCTGTGGTTGCAGTGTTGACATAAGCCACCGAAGGGGACTGTGGTCTGTGTGGACCACTACTTGTAGGCCGTTGATGTACACTTTGAATTTAACTACCGCCCAAATAATGGCCAATGCCTCTTTCTCTGTGGTAGAGTAGTTCCGTTGGGCGGGGTTGAACGTTTTTGATGCATACTCGATCACGTAGATTTGGCCTTCGTTCCCTGGGCTAACACTGTGTCCATAGCCTCCTGGCTGGCATCAGTGTAAATGCAAAAGCTTTTTGTAAAGTCTGGTTGGGCCAGAATAGGAGCCGAACACTGTAGGCATTTCAATTCATTAAACGCGTTTTGACAGTGGTTGTCGAATTTGAATTCTACAACCTTTCTCAACAAATTGTTGATCGGAGCGGCGATTTCAGAAAGCATTAGTATGAACTTCGAAAACCATTTGCACGAGGCGATGAACGACATTGGGACGGCCCATTTCCCATTCCACCAACAAGACGGATAAAGAACAAGAAAAGGAAGCTCCAACCTGTTAAGTTGGACGAGATTACCAAAGTCGACACTGCAGTCTTCAACATAATGCTAGAAAGGGTCGTGGACCCAGACTACGAATAACCATATCTAAATACCTAAAAAAAAAAAAACTTACCGGTCCTCTAGAAGTTCACCGCAGGTGACCGTCTTCACCGTGAATCATCATCAAGAGTGCAGGAAGACAATCCATCATCCTCCATCTGGGGGTGCAACGATACCTGGATCCCGGATCAACAGCCAGGAGGCTAAGACCAAGAAGCAACCTCCAATCAACGCGAAGATGACGTCATCCAGTCCCCAACCGACAGAGGAAGCCACTAGTCTCGCTCTCCCAAGCCTTGGAGTATTTTTGTACTATTTTATTATTCGATCAAAGAAGATCCGTTGTACTTACCTATAAGAATAAAGAATAAAAAGATATTTTTAGTCGCTCTGAAATTAGGCGCTTCAAATTAGACTTGACTCTTGACTCATTACAAGTTAATAGTAAACCAAAGAGGTCAAGTCCATTGACCGCAATTCCAAGATCACTCCCAACGATTTCGGGACCTGCGGCGATCACGCAACCTTATCCCCATCAGGGAAGGGGACCACCGCCACAACGTCCCAAGGTGAGATCTCTTCACCGCAAGTAGGCTACACCGCAATTAAGTTTCCGCCGGCTCCCCGCAGCCTCGACAGGTAGGCGCGGCAAAGGCTTCTCAACGCAGACAACCGCACGCGCGCTGCGGTACGCACCGAGTCCTGCGGTAAACCTAGGCAGAGATCTCATAATCCTCATAGTCCTGGTGACTGACTTTCCTGCTGCACGGGAAACCCAGGGAGACCAGACCAAAATCTCGAAGAAATTCATTCGCTTTGGGCAGGGCCAATATCGGTAAAACCAATGAAAATTTACCATGAAAATAACTTAGAGATGGAGTGCCACCTAAACAGTTAAGATTAACATGCCCAATTCGAGCAATGTATTTTTGTTGTTGTGATAAATTACAACCCAGGACACTTGGCCAATCGAGCCACCCTCGTAACACACTCGCGATAGGGACGAATTTGATAAATTTTGTTTTGATAGCAACCTGAAAAATAAAAAAAATTCAGCTTGTTAAAGTGCGAAAAAAAAATCGAGTGAAATGTCAGTTCGCGTTCTAGATGTTCTTTATACAAGTATTACTACACTGCATTCTGTACGTTTGAAAAGTAATTTCGAAAATTTCAACCAATGAGATCGTATATCTGGAATAGCTACCACCAAGTTTGCTGTGAATTAGTGCAAAAAGCTAATGACTTTTCCAAAGCTTTAATTCGAGAAGTTGTTTGAACAAATTGGCTAGCCTGTAATTGCGGAGTTTTTTTGTAACCATTTAAAAAAATTAAATCACGATTTAAGGTGAGAGATTTCGATTTTCCATGAGAATTTTAATTAATACAAGGTGTGAATTAAGAAACAAAAGTTAAAATTTAGTTCAAATTAAGAGGGTCTACCAGTGCTCCTATGTCAATGGGATTTTTTCGGAACATAAGTTTAGGCGTTCTACTTAATATTTTTTTGAAATTGTTTATTTTCTAGATATTTAATGAAAATATCTAGCTAGTGGAGTCATAAAACTTTGAATTTTCTAACCCATATATTTAAAATTAATGAAAAACTTCATTTATTACCGTTTTCCTTTATTGTTTACTGGCGGCGCCACCAGTCCCTTGGCTAACTGAAATGCCAAAAAATTGAATTTTGATGCCGAATATTGTTTCCAATACACCAAGCTGCTGAAGAATACCGATTCCACTGCACAGATTAACTATTCGGCTTTCCATTTTTGTAATTCATTTTCTGAATTACAACGCCGATAATTCGAACTTGTGATCGAAAAAAAGTTACTGGAAAATTGTTAAATCGAGTGATAACTTTGTAACCGCTCACTAATCTGAATTTTCCCTATGTATGCGCTTCGTTTCCCTAAGTAATGGCGTCGCCTTATGCGTTCTTAATGTTATTACAGTTACCATGGTGACCAACATAGACAGCACATGAAAAAAGCACATGAAAAAAACGCGTTGATATAGAATTTTTTGCTGAATGATTTTTATTTTCGGAAATGAAACTGTTTAATGGAGCGTGCGTTGTTCCATTTTTAAAGAAATAAACAATCCGAGTGGATTAAATTTGAGTTTTTACTATTGAAAAATTACTTTAAGAAAATGTTAGAAAGGATGAAATATCTTCGTAATTTAAAAATATACACGAAATTGTTAAGAAAAAAAACGCACAAAATTTACACGTAGATATAAGTATGAAATTATGTTAACAGGGTTCCCCCAGACCTGGAAAAGTCAGGGAACTTGAAAATGATATAGAGAAAAGTCAGGGGATTTTTTGAAAGATTCCACGTAAATGTTTCCATAATTTAATGCAGTCATGGCGATCCAAAATTAATACTTCTACATGATTAGCTCAGGGCCCATTTTCCGAGTAGAAATTTGCAAATTTTTCCATGTTTTCCATGTACTAATTTACACAATTTTCCACGTTTTCCGAGGAACAAATTTTCAATATTGACCAAACACAAAATGTTCATGCAATTTTTTTAAACTTTTATAAACAATTCTATGTTTATTTTCAAAATTGTCCTTAGTAAATTTAAAAAGTCAAGAGACGTTTAAAACTTTCAAATTCGTTTTGGTAAAATTTATTTAAATTAATTTTTTAAAACTCATGTATCATATCTGTGGACCATAATCATTAGCCACATATGAAAACCTGGAAAAGTTTGTATATTTGTGCTTCTCAGAAACTGTTGAAAATATTACAAATTTTTGGTCAGGAAACTGTTGAAAATATTGCAAATTTGTCCCCGGATAAACGTGAACATTTTTGTCAATTTTTCCTCGGGTAAATGTGGAGAATTTTGGATCTTTTTACTTGGAAAACCTGTAGAATTTTGAAAAAATTGTGCTCAGAAACTGTTCACAATTTTGCAAAATTTTGCTCAGAAACTGTTGACAATTTTGCAATTTTGCTCAGAAACTGTGGAAAACTTTGCAAATTTGTCTTTAGAAACTGTTGAAAATATGGCAAATTTTTCCACGAAAAAACGTAAATTTTCAAATTTTCCTTGGGAAAACGTCGAGAAATTTGCAAATTTTTACTCGGGAAAACCTGGAGAACTTTGCAAATTTGGGCCCAGAAACTGGAAAATTTTGCAAATTTCGCAAAGAAAAACAATTGTAGTTAATGCGTAGTCGAAAGCAGCAGAACATTTTGCATATGTCCACGTGAAAAATTTTGAAAATTTTTCCACGGATAAACGACGTGGAAAAGTTTTCCAATTTGTCCTCGGGAAAACGTGGAGAATTTTTAAAAATTGTGGTAAATTTGTAAATTTGTATTCCTCAGAAACTGTTGAAAATAGTGCAAATTTCCAAAATTTTCAACAGTTTCTGAGCAAAAATTTGCAAAATTCTACAGGTTTCCCAATGATAAAATTTGCAAATTTCTCCATGTTTTCCCGAGGACAAATTTGAAGAAATCATTGTAGAAATCTGCAGTCGAAAACAGGTGAAACATTTCCAAATGTTGGGTCGGAATCTATTGAAAACTTTGCAAATTTGTCCTCAGAAACTGTTGAGCAATGTGGAAAATTTTGCAAATTTTTATTCGGGAAACTTGTAGAATTTTGCAAATTTGTTCTCAGAAACTGTTAGAACTTTTGCAAATTTTGCCTCGAAAGCTATTGTAGAAATCTGCAGTCGAATACAGGTGAAAATTTTGTAATTTTGTGCTCAGAAATTGAGGAAAATGTTGTAAATTTGTCCTTTAAAACTGTTACAAAAATATCGCAAATTTGTACTCAGGAAAACCTATAAAATTTATTACGTATAATCTCAGATTCCATTTAAAAATTTGGCAAATTTATGCTCAGAAACTGTTGAAAATATTGAAAAATTGTCGGCAATAAATCGTGGAGAATTTTGGAAATTTTTACTTGGGGGGGAGGAAAGTGGAAAATATTTTGCAAATTTGTACTCGGAAAACGTGGAAAATTTTGCAAATTAATACTCGAAAAACGTGGAAAATTTTGCAAATTAATACTCAGAAAACGTGGAAAATTGTGTAAATTTGTACATGGAAAACTTAGAGAATATTTCTAATTTGTACTTGGAAAACGTGAAAAATGTTGCAGATTTCTACTCTGAAAATGTTGAAAATTTTTGCAAATTTCTACTCGGAAAATTGGCCCTGAGCTAACCTTACGTAGAAGTATTAATTTTGTATCGCCATGACTGCGTTGAATTTCCCTGACTATTTTCAAAATAAACCATCCTTCCCTGACTTTTCCAGGTCATTTTCAAGTTCCCTCACTTTTTCAGGTTTTCCAGGAAATCCTGAAATATATTAATAAATTCATTTATTATATTAAAGTTGCAAATTGTTTCTCGATGAGTGCAACCAAAACAATCAGGAAAGTTTTTTAGAAATACAGTCGAACCCTGATAAGTGAAAATCGACGGTGCATCGAAATTGTGTCCACTTATCCGGTTTTTTCACTTATAAGGTTTTCGCGTGATGCGCTCAAATTAGATCAGTTTCTGCCCATATTAGTTAAATACAGGGTAGCTTAATCTCTTAGAAGAGCATTTATTATTAAAAAACATAAACAAAGCTTTATAACGAATACATGTACATTGTCAGGGTTTGTCCCTGGCATTCTTCTTGCGCCTGTCATATTTGCCGCTAGGGGCGGTTGGCTCTGGATTCCTCGAGCTATATAGGTGCTTCGGCCCTACGACGGACGTTGTAGTCTTGCCGTCGGATCTGGTCCTAGAAGTTAGGACCCTCCTCACCTCCTGAACTCGGAATCCTGTGTTGCTTCCTGTCGTACCTGCTTGGGACGGAGTGGCCAGGCCGGCTCTCCTCTCGACGTCTCGCAAGTCGCGAGCGCTCTCCGTGGGAGCTGTTTTTTTGGTGCTTTGCACTAACTTTCTGTTTCTCCCCTACGGGGATCAACTTTTGTACTTTGGTTGGCAAGTTGCCACCCATGTTGCCTGATTAAAGACTTGTTAATCGTCCTTCAGCCTGGCCTCCCTCATTACATGGTGGAGTCTGCTGTCGTTCCTCGTGTTCCTCTCTGCTCATCGCCATGGCTACTGGACCCCCTCGACTATTGCGGATGCCCTCCCGGTTCCTGTTGCTGGTTATGCGCTTCGCTCTCGTGGTACTGCTCTTGCATTCCACTCCAGTTTGGCGGATTTGAGTCCCTCTCCTCTTCTGGACACCACCCTACGTCAAGTGCCTCTTTCTCCGGTTTGTGCTGATCTGCCCACCGCCGGCCCTTCGCTGTCGCCGAAGCCTTCGGTGGCGTCCCATTTAGAAGATCTCCGCCTGCTGCTGGACAATCTGAACTCTTGGGTCACTGCTCACCCCGGTGACCCCCAAAATGCCGACCTACTACATTCGGCTAATAAACTTTTTCGTACCTGGCGTTCTTCTACGCTCACTGGCCCGCCGGGCACCGCTTGTTGGTCGTCTGATGACGAGGATCCTCTCGCCTCCTTGTCACCACCAACCCCTACGTCCCCTCTGATTTTCCACGCATCTGCGTTGGCAGGACATTCCACTGCCGCCGGCACTGTTTCCACCTGGTCAACCTCTGCGGCCGCCATCTCTTCGGTCATTGTTGGGGGACCCTCGTAGCAATAGAAGAGGAGAAACAGTAAAATGTACATGTTGATCAGCAGGAACATTAATTTCGATTTCAGGGTGTCAAGAAT
>JAQGAO010006053.1:0-12765 GCA_034697705.1 Ommatoiulus sabulosus
GTACCGTCGTCGATTTTTTGAACGACCCACTGGGGGTGGGAGTGGGTGCGAATCGCACCTTAGGAGTCCCCCTTAAAATTAATTCAAAAACTGATTTGCCAACATTTTTGCGAGCAAATGCATCATGGCAGGTCCCATTGCGTCTAATAAAAATGCTGGAAAATCTTCGAATATTTAGAAAACGGATTTTTACGCAAAACTCACCATCGTAGAATCGCTGTTTTCTCCTTCAGTTCAGGAATTTATTGGGATTTCCACAATTAAGAGTGAAGAAACGGCAGAAATTATTTCAGACAATCTGGCAAAACAATTAACGGCCATTCAACTTGGTCCCAATTTTTTTCACAAAGCCAGAAATGCGGTGAATTGAATCGGGGTACTCAGTCAAACGATTTACTAATGGCACTTTTGGCAGTCGTGATGTCACATGTGCAAAGCAAATGCATTGATTGGTACACGATAGACTTTTATAAAACAATTAGCATGTCGATTTTGCACATTTTGCACATTTGAAAAGCTATCTTGAGTACCCTTAATAAATCAATCAACATCAAGCAGTTTCCGCAATATGTTCATTTAAATTCTACAGATATAATCTCTTTATTTAAATAAACTTAGCTATGTAGTAATAAATGTTTTGTGAACTTTAAACAAAAAAAAGGTTTTTGGAATTTTTCAAACTGTTAGTAATTGAATGGTTGCCCATTCTAGGGCATCATATCGATTTCCAAAATTAATATTTTAAAAAGAAGAAAAAATTGCAATTTCTTAATTATGAAAATTGGCCCAGCTTACACTTTTATGAGAAATTCGCATGGATTGATTGCTTTCTGCAGACTGCCTCTGGCTCAGGTCTCTAATACTATTAATGTCCAAGTACAAAAATATGTAATGCAATTATATATTTTAATAACAAATACCATAATGGTGATACAGATCAAGCAATAGTATTTTGTGTAGTATGTATAAGACAGGTACTTTTTACCATCATTTTAGAAGGTTTTATGATAATTGTTTATCATTATCTATAAAGACTTCAGCTTAATCTATTTTCAAGTTCACAATTCTGTTTCTATTACCGGTTGTACCAAACTCTGGTGAAATTAAATCTCAGTTGAAAGACCGGTAGAACTTGCAATACAAAATGACAATGTATCAAAACCCTTAATGGGTTGATAATGTTAGCGGCCTTCACGAAAATAGAATTAAAAAGCTATTATCTTTCACTGACAATGTATCAGTGATAAAACCAGATTTTGGAACTGAGCATGCATATTTCTCATGATGCAGTCTAATAGATGATTTAACTTCTGGCAAACCTCTTTCAACTGCACTATACATGTATATATGATTTGGTTCTGTTAATGTTGGCCACCCATTCAGAACACCCATTTAAGCAGAACTAATACCTCTCTTGAACTGCAATAATTAACGCATAACCGGCATGGCTGTTGCTGCCTTGGTGTGAGTTACATCACTTTCCCGCCACATTTGGGTAACAGTCTTCACTTGAGTATAAAAGTTCACACCCTTTAACGACAAAACAACAGCGTTTTAGATTTCAGGTGAAAACGTGAGCCTTGTTACCAAAATAAAAATGCACTTTTATCATAAACTTACACTTTTGCCATAAAAGTTGGTATCACCCAAGAAAGAACCTCTGGACCCAGTGAACGAAAACATGGGAAGTGGGACAGGAATGGGCACATTTACCCCAATCTGAAATTCAGAAATCATAATTAGTAATTTATGCATTAGTCATTATGAAGTAAAGTGATCGACGACAGGGGATGTTCATACCTGGCCGACATCAATTTCTTGGGTGAATTTTCGAGCAGTTGCTCCATTGGATGTGAAAACTGCAGTGCCATTGCCATAAGGATTATTATTGATGAGATTAATCGCATCGTCCAAGGTGTCCACATTAATCGTTATGAGCACTGGGCCAAAAATTTCCTCTTTGTAACATGTCATTGATGGCTGGAAAATAAAAAATGATCAGTAAACTATCCTTTTTATAAATTAATGCCAGCACCAGAAACTTACTTTCACATCAGTTAAAATTGTGGGGCCAACAAAATTCCCCTTTTCATAACCTGGTACTTTTATGTCACGTCCATCCAACACGAGATTGGCCCCTTCTTTAACCCCACTCTGAACCAGATCGAGGATACGTTTTTTAGCTGCAGGGGAAATAACTGGACCCAAATCTGCCCCAGGCTCTTTTCCTAATTAAATTTAAATAAAATGATCTTGTAAATGTACGAATTCCAGGACATAAAGGCTAGGAAAATTAATGTCAATTTTGCACCTTATCCCACTATTTCTGTAAAATATAGTGCGTAAAATCAGATTTTACAATGGCTGAAAAGAATTTTAGCTTTCCAAAAGTAAAGGAAACTCACCAGCATTCACTTTTAGTTTCTGTGCCCTAGCAATCAAGTCGGGAATCCAATTTTTGGCTTCTCCAACGAAGACAGCTGTTGAAAGAGCCATGCATCTTTGACCTGCTGCACCGAATGCCGCTCCTACTAACTGAATAAATAAAACAATTATTGTTAGCTACCATTAACAAGTTAAGAGCAGTCGTTTCGCTATTATTATCATAATAATAATACTATTCAGAAATAATCACCTGATTCAGGGTGTTTTCTTTATTGGCATCAGGCATTATGACACCATGATTTTTTGCTCCCATGTTGGACTGCACTCGCTTGCCATTTTTAGATCCTCTTTCATAAATATATCTACCCTGAATTTAAAACAAAATTCGTTGGGAAATAATACTTAGGTATCAAGAAAACCAACCACACAACCCAAATTGACAAATCTTTACTTACAGCGGTATCTGAGCCAACAAAGGAAATTGCCCTGATTGCTGGATGGTCACATACAAAGTTGACAGCTAAAATTTGAGAATAGCAACAACTTAAATAAAAATGTAAGAAAGAATTTAAAAAATGCTCTTGTGTTCAAAAGTTTGAATTTATGTTAAAAGTGAAGTTTCCCCTCCCATATACACTGTACATATAAAGTTAATATTCCATAACTTCATGAGGTGCAAGCCATGTATTAACATCATAAATATTTCACAATTGAATATGTTTGTTTGTTACCTTTCATGTGGAAATTAAAATTTAACGGAAACTTGGCAAACTGTTAACATACACTGAGGCAAAAGTAAATTTAACAAACGTATTCAGCTGAAAAATATGTAAATTTTATAGTTGATCGACACAATGCTCGGACTGATCATGTAAAAAAGGACCAGCAGGCAAAGGAGCAACTGGTGCTCTTACATAAATAGTGCTCTGTCAATAGCACTTTGTAATTACCATCATGTGCTCCGTGTATTACATTTACGACTCCATCTGGGCATCCACAGTCTTTGAGCATTTCCATGAGCATCATTGTGGCACCAGGGTCCCGTTCAGATGGCTTGAGGAGAAATGTATTTCCAGTCACAATGGCCAATGGAAACATCCATAAAGGTATCATAGCAGGAAAATTGAAAGGCGTGATTCCGGCACATACACCCAATGGCACCCTCATTGATACAGTGTCCATGTCTTTAGCGATGCTGGGGAGATTTTCACCCAGTTGTAAATTTGTGATTCCGCAACAGTGCTCGACAACCTCTGAAAAGAAAGTATCAATAACAATCTGGTGAAAGGAAATCTCCGCACAAACAAAACTATTGAAGGCAAACAAAAGCTTACGCAATCCACGAAGAACATCTCCTTCAGCATCAACAAGAGTTTTTCCTTGCTCTAAAGTAATGTTTTCTGCAAGGTATTTCTGTAACAGAATTAATTAAATAATTGGAAATATTTAATTTTGATGAAAGTGAAGAATGTAATTTATCAAAATGCATCATATTTTAAATTAAGACAAACCATGTTTTCCTTTATACTATTTTGTAATTTGAACATAATTTGCTGCCGGCTTAAAATGGATGTACGGGACCAAGATGGAAAAGCATCACGGGCTGCATTTACAGCAGCTTCCATTTCATCCTTGGTGGATTTAGGAACCCTGGTGATAACATCATTAGTAGCCTAATCAAGATAAATTGAGCTTTGTAAATAACGGTACAAATTTTTAGCAGTGCTATTCATAGAAATAACTTTACTGGGTTGTGAACGTCAATCCATTCTTTGGTCTTAGATTCTACAAATTTTCCATTTATAAATAACTTTGTGGTTGGCTGAAAAAATGTACAAAGATAGAAATTCGTAGTTCAGCATGTTGGAATGCACCTAATTTTATAATTGTTTTAATACTCACTGCTGCCCGCAATGAACTGGATAATGAATACAGACGAATGCTGGAATTTAAATGTTTCACATTCTGAAAATTAAATATAATGAGCAAATAAGTATTTAGCTGACTGCAAAGTTTTCAGAATTTGGCCAGCAACATTCCTGTAAGTTTTGCATGCATTGTTTTGCAAGGTTAATTTGTACTGTATACAAATTTAACTAGAGTATGGAAACACGGTGAATGGAAATTCTCGCTTATTTGGAAAAGACGTTTTAATTAAGAAACACACTATACACTGACATCTTCTGTTCAACATTCAAAATCCATTAATCCAAAGTTCCCAACATGCACCAGCCACCTTGACCAAATCAGCTGGATAAATGTGCAACATTTTATTTTTTTAGTTCAATTCATGATAAAACCGCCTGATCAGGATTGGGTTTTATTAGGTATTAATTACCCATTTAGGACATTAAAACATTTCTGATCTTTTAAACTGCCATAATCCCTGAAATGCCAAGGTCGTCGAATCTCCCAAACACACGATCAAGGTTATCCGACCAGGAACACCGCAGATTTTCCACCAAATCGTGCATAAACGCACATGCAGTAAACAAAATTATCATCCTAAATAATTGCACAAACGGTATTACCTGCGCAGTTATCTTGGTCAAAAAGCCCTGAACAGCTGCCATTTCAAACGAAAATGTAGGCAGCGAAATAAACACAACCAATCACTACAGTAACCAAAATCGAATGATCTCAATGGCCGTCAACTAACCTCATAAATTTCAGCTGCAAATACAGGGCGCATCAAAATCATCACCGATAGCGGCGTCTTCTTTTGCAAAGTGTATAGAATTTTCAGTGCATTTATTTTCCGCACATACTATAATTTAAAAACTTAAACTCACATTAAGCAAACGTCCTTTATAAAATGAAAAAATTGACATTGAAGAGTAATTTAAATTAATGATTTTTGCGCGCCCGTGTACGGCGCTCGGCGTCATTGACTGGTGCTGCCCCCTTTAGGTTCGATTTTCTTCGTAGGCGTTCGTCATCATGGATTCTCCTTCGAATGCGGGTAAGTTAAAACCTAATATCTATTTTGATGGCGACATCATTTTTTCCACGTTATTTCGACCATTAATGTCCGACAGAAGAACATAGTCCGTGTGGTCAAGGTTTCGATTTCTTACAGATTTGGAGCAGTCTTTGCTTAGCCTCGAAAAATTGGATAGGTCATCTCCAGATTTGTGGCCTGAGCAATGTGAGTTTTGCAATAAAATACAACTGAAATATCGTATCCTTTCTGATACACGCAATGCAACTTAATCTGCAAATCATACTGAATCATAAGTAATGATTATGTGGGCAACTATAAGACCATTTCATGGATTTCAGGATAGTGGAAACGCTTCCTGTTTTGTTTCATAAGCCTTTCGAGTTGGAAAGCCGTAGCTGTATTTCTAACCATACTTTTTTCGTTTAGTACCAGGATTGTCGGAGTTTGCTGCTATACAACCGGTATATAGTTTTACGTTTTTAAATCTGCACGCCTATACATCTTACTAAATAATGCTACAGATTTTAAAAGGGCAGGAAGCAACTTTCTTTAGTAGACAAGCCAAGCTCTCTTGCTTTGTGTACTTTTCTGGCATCTTATTCGAGCGACTGTAAAATGTATATAAACTTAACAAATCAATTGATCACATTACTGATCAAACCTTGAAAGTCATTATTCTTTAGCAAAGTAATTTTAAAAATAACTCAGGAATATTCTAAGATACCAGGTCTTAGGAGTTACTGTAGGCCTACCTGTTGGGTGAAATTCATGTAATACATAAAACCATAATTTCTCTTCAGTTTCATCTGCCAATACGTTTAAAAATCATAAGAATGTAATAATAATCCTTGAAATTATTTTGCTTATGAGCGTGCTATTTTCATAAAATAATTTAAGTTTGCACAATGGTAGTTTTTAATGAATCCTCTATGAATAATTTATTTTTAAGTTAGAGATTTGAAATAGTCATTATATGTTTTTGAAGTTATTGAATTTGTGAGTTTAACCTTTTATAATCAGAATTAATGTTTTCCAAATAGCCATCAACTGGTGAAAGTCCACAACCAAAATGGCTGCAAAACTTGGATCAAGAAGATATGAACTTGCTACAGGGTTAGTTATAAGTAGCAACCTACCTTTTTGTTTTTCAGCTGTTCATTAACTTACAAGGGTACATGAATCAATTTCAGAATTTGGTAGTCTGACAGCTTCAAATCTAATTGAAGAAGTACGGAAGCTTCAAAATTTGGCATACCAATTAGGACTGGAAGAAGGTTGGTTCTCAGATTCTACTACCAAGTTTCCATCTTAAGATGGTAATATTGATGAAAATCTATTTACCTTCCAGCCAAAGAAATGACCCGTGGACGATATCTAAGCATCCTGGAGGTGGGCATTAAGAAAAAACGCTGATTGTTCTGTAGAAAATATTTTTATTATAAATCATGTATCATTCTGATTTGCATTCTGTATAGCTCACAAACTTAATATTATTAAAAATATTACCTTTGAATTATATGTACACACGTTTTAAAAGAAATTTACAAAATTTCATCATCATTAGGAACGTAATATCATTCCAGACATTAAAAATCCTATCAAAATTGAGATTCGACATACCTTCTCAGCGAAAAATCAAGAGTAAGAAACGAACACTTTTTCAATCACAATTACTCGTCTGAAGACAAATTTTTGGCGTTTCATTAGACCTATTTTTTCTCTTGCGTATTTTCTTCCTGAGCCGCTTTAGCTTTGCTTTTGCAAATGGCTGAGCTCGTAGAGAGAGGTTCGGTGAATTTTCTACGACTGTTTTAAAGTTTTTCAAAGTCACTGTCGATCGTTTTTCCAATTTCTGAAGATCTGATAATGAAGAGTATGGCACGTCTTTTACCGCATTTTCAGCTAGATTTAGTTGTGTTTGCACTTGGAATAACTTGGATGTGATGTGTTTCTTCTCTTTTGATCCATTCTGTTCACTTTGCAACTATTTAAATTAACATTTCCATTTTTGACAAGCATATTGAAAAACTTAATTTACAATTAAGCAGCATACAAAATACACTGGAACAAACTATCACCAGATTATGTGCATAAATATTCCTACCTGTACACAAGGTTGTTTTACACCATATCGTTGTCCACCATTGTTTATGAATTTATCATGATCTTCCTTCTGCAAAAGGACTGTTCCAATGGCTTTCTTTTCCTCTGCGTTTAAAGTACAAGTTAAACTTGGATTATTTTCTCAAAAATTTTACAGAAACTGATTGACTGTGTGCCTTTGTTAAACTTAAAATCTCAATAAAACCCTATCTTAAGTGAATTACAACAGAATCAGCATTGCATTAAACCAAATAAAGTTACCTGTGGATATAGTTAAACTATGCATTTAAAAGCAAAATAAATAAAACAAAAAACTAATGGCAGTTTAAGAAGTGATATAATTAAGCTATTATATTTAACGAACAAATTACTAGTTTCTGATTGCCAAAGACTTACAAAATGCCATAAGACTGGCAACCAACTTACCATCTAAATTAAGTATGTGATGCAAAGGAAAAGAATGGCATAAAAATGTACTGCAGAGAGCATCGTATGGAGATATGCGTTCCTCTGCAACAAATGTAGTAAAACATCATTTACTTAAAAGCCATTTACAATATTTTTAGTGCAAATCCCCTCCATGAATTACTACATGAATGGTTAATATCAATTGCCCTGTCCCAGCTTCCATTATTAGCAGTTAATCATAAAGCTAACAACTAATTGCCCAGTTCCATAAAAATTAACTGCAAATGACGTATTTTAATTATAGCTAACCTGGATTATATTTTAAAAATCCCGTGAGGAGTTGCAAAAAGTTAAAATCTGTGCATTCTAGGTGCTGTTGTAGTCTTGAGATAATTTCTGTAAAAAGAAAAAATTACACACAAACTCTTTCAATTAAACAAAATAGAGCAAAATATTTCTGAAAAAGCATTCTCTTTGATTAGGGGTAAAGACATTTATTTTTTATCTTAACTTATTCGTACCCTGATATGAAAGAGTAGTTCCAGTGAACTGCTCAAATTCCTTGCCAAATTTTCCATTAGCAAACTCTGTGGGCAATGGACCAAGGACGTCAATCATCTTGAAAAAAAATAATTTCAATGTTACTCACTTTTAAATAGGTAACTTTTATATAAATAAACATAAACATTAAAACCACTGGGCTAACGTTTGTCAGGACTTCAATCTTGGTCTCGCCACTGAAGAGAGGTCGGTGTAGATAGAGTTCTGCTAAAATACAGCCAACCGACCAAAGGTCAATGCCAAATCCAATTCCGACACCCAAGAGCACCTTAACGAAAAAGCGTCAACATTTTTTACACTTATGTTTTATTTTTAATATAATATTGAAATACAGTAGGTAGAAATTATACATACTTCTGGGGCCCGATACATAATTGTTTGCAATTCAAAATCATCTTCATAAAGCGCAATCTCATCAGCGGTAGCTCGTATACTGTTGCCAAAGTCAGCAATGCGGACGTCAATGGAGACAGATTCGTCTTTAGACATGAAATGAATTTCAACCTATTACAGTTTCGAATAGAAGATGTTCTACAGCCAGAAGGGTGATCATAACACGGTGAATATCAATAGCAATTTGTGCATGGCTACTGACACATATGGCTAGAGATTGCGTTGGGGTACGATCCATAAATATAGGCTCATCATGTCCTAAATTAAATGTTTGAAAGTAAGTTGCACAGGAGTAACCATGATATCTGCCTCAACACAATTTCTTTTGAAATTATTAAAAAAAAAATAACAATTGTCACAGTGACATTGTGGATAGTGTTACTTTGCGATAAGGTGGACTACAGAAATAAATGCCACATTTTGGAAGATATTAGATTTAATAGAGGTGGAGGGTATTGAAAGCAAACGCTATACTTCAAACCAGAAGGGCAGCATTGTCACAATCGCCTGTTCACCAGATTGCATTGTTTACAATCAATAAATTGTTCTTACGATTTACTGCCATTTTTTTAATCAGTAAAAAATCGTGAAAGCAGTTTTAAATTAAAACTATCATGCTTCAAACTACACGAAGCGTAATCCTTTGGAGGAACATGTACATGTAACACATAAAGAACCCTGGCATGTGCAAACAAATTGATAAATAACCATAACACAGTAACAGTCACGATGGAAAGGCTATTGAGATTAATAGCATCCAAGTCAGCAATTTATTACCGTACAAATTGCGTCAACGATTTCGAAAAATTGGATCCATAAAGGTCATAAATTGGCATTAACTCAGTTGGCCTCATCGTAAAATTCAGTTTCTCGTTATACAGCAATGTAAATCTTAGAGTAACATTATTAATAATACATGTAGGTATTAAAAACCATAACTATGTGTACCTTTAAGTAGTAGAAGATTCTCAGGTTTAAGATCAGCATGGATAATATTTTGTTTATGAAGAAAACTCAATGCAACGAGCAACCGAGATGTCACAGTCCGGATAGCCTTTAAGCTCTGAAATTACACAAGGAGAATTACTCTAACTTAAGAAAAATAACTAAATGAGGTATGAATCAATTAACATTTTTAAAGCCCAATGAAAAATAAATTAAATTGAAATGGCAAATGACAAATATGCTACATAAAGTATAATCACCATTGCAAACATTATACTGTAACTATAAGTTAATGCTCAGCACGGATTACTCACTCATGGTGAAAATTAGCAGAGTCAGACTTACCGTTTGTCTCTTCCAGCCTCGTTGTATGAAGTGCAAATTGATAGGAAAATGGTCGTAGGCGTCAAATACCAAACAATAATGCTGACCCATGCGAAATAAATTCTGAAGAAAAAAAATGTAATGAGCGATTAAATAAAAAAAATGTAACAGCTAATTATGCTCATTAGAAAGGTGAGAATTCTATGAAGAATAGCACCCCGTTGAGCTTGAAACGGAAAACACACAATGTCACTTCTTGCATTTTGGAACTTGCTGTAGATGGCGGCCAAGGAGACATACAGTAGGCCCTACACTATGCATGTAGCTAAAGAATAGTGCAAAAAAGGTCTCCTTGGTAGCCAGTGCCCCACGTTGGTTCTGAAATGCAGGAAGTGAGAAGTTGTCTTGCCAGACTATCACTAATACCCTGACAGTAGTCATTAATGTAATAAAATATAATGAAACGAAATCTGAGGGGGAAAATATATTACTGGGTTTTCGACTAGTTAGAACGAGTTCACAAATACATGTAAACATTTCGGGCAAAATTGTAGTCCCACGTGATTTTCCGTTATTCTGCACAGAAAACCGTGAGTATACCCATAAGCATACACTTTAAATCGCAGATGCCATGTCAAAAGCATCGTAATTATGCAGTTGCATTAGTATGGTGTGTATTTTTCTAATAATGAAAATACCACAGTTTGACAAATGATCGCCAGAAGAGATTAAAAGAGGTGTGGATTCTCCACATCTAAGGGCTTATTTAATCTTTCATAAGCTAAGATGACGGTGCAAGATCCATGGGGGAAATTAATAATAAAACCATTAAGGTGGAGCGCCACGGAAATTATCGCCCCTTGTTACAATACGGGCAAAAAACATGATATCAGCGTAATTCCAAGCTCCTAATATATATTTCACGAGTACAACGTTTCTTTTTTTCATTTTGGTCCACATAATGGGCCTGATGCTAAATCCTCACGTGCAAGCAGAACTAATGCGTGTCCAAAGTTCCCTTGCATCGAAAGTATTAAAAGTACACTAACATTAATTCCATAAAGCCAAGCATACCCTAAGTCTTATGATGGGGATGACTTCGTCCAGATCAGCAGAGTTAAGTTCGCGTAATATCTCCGCCTCTTGACCACCAATTAAATAATACTGCGTCTTTAATACCTTAATTATCACCAGTTTCTGATCATGGAAAGTGTCCTGAAATGAACAGAATAATTAAATTAATGGCCGAATTAATTGAAGACCCTGCACACCATGTTTAACTAAATTGATCAGACATTAACCCAAGGCCTCTCCGATGATTACAATGAGAGTCGAAGATAAAACCCTGTTTTTAAAACGCATTAAACTGACGTAAACATGGCGTTTCTGAACCTCGACCAGTTTTATTATCAATTTATTCTTAGATTACCTCGGCCTTAATGACCACGGCTGTGTGGCCACGGGCCAGGGGGGCGATGAATCGATACCGCTTGGCCAAAAGCTGCATGTCCTCCTGCGGATCGAAATGACCGAGGTTGTCCGTGTAATCCTTGTTTAGGCATTCTGTAACGAAACCATGAAAAATTAAAGTAATTCTAAAGCCAACACAAACAATATAGTACAATGTGACTTACATGTACGTGATACTTGTATAAAGGGATATTTCAAACCAGTGTTTAATAAACACTATGACAATAGCCACAGAATGCATGCACAGTACAGTGTGCCAGGACATGTGTTGGCGTCACAGTGTTAATTTGCATTGCGAATCACTGTGACCTTGAGACAACCATATTTTTATTTACATGTATTCATTGATCTCGGAAAGTAAATGGTCATTTGATCAAATAGAGGCGAGCTCGGATTTTTTTTACATGTATTGCTAACAAAAAAAAAAAAAAAAAAAACACGTAGGGCCTGTCCGGGATTTGAACCCGGGACCTCTCGCACCCTAAGCGAGAATCATACCCCTAGACCAACAGGCCAGTGGGGCTATGTCTCTTCGATGCGCTGAACCTTATACGAAAGGTAACATTCCTAACTGCTTATATATGTAATTTGCAGGACATGTCAATTTGATATGTAAAGCCCCGTACACACCGAAGAAAAACCGCAAATCACATTTGTCAAAATATTCTGATTTCCACAAATCAGATTTGTAGAATTGGAGCGTACACACCGAAAAAACCATAGGCCCTACTGAGAAAACGTAGCAGACGATAGACGATCAGACGAAAGACAAATGGCAAATAAAAACGTGAAATTCGATTTGTGATTTGTCAAAATGGTCACTTTCGACAAACCGAGACAAATGTTTTCATTCGTCATTTGTGGTTTGCCATTTGCGGTTTTTCCTTCGGTGTGGACGGGGCTTAAAAAAGAAATTTTCAAAAAAAAGCAAGGGCCTGTCCGGGAATTGAACCCGGGACCTCTCGCACCCGAAGCGAGAATCATACCCCTAGACCAACAGGCCGACACGAAAAGTAATATACTGTACAGCTTTAATCATGAGTTAATATTTCGTGACATTTAAACCAGCTTAACAAATGAAGACCACTTGTAAGAATACATTTAGATTTAACTCCAAAATACAACGATTTAAAACTAACGTCACGTGATATTGTCTATAGAGAGTTATTGCATAGCGTAGAAATAAGCTACGGTAACGCAATCGTCACTGGAGCGCGATTATGCGCATGCGC
>JAQGAO010006054.1:0-12763 GCA_034697705.1 Ommatoiulus sabulosus
CCTTAAAACACAGGAAATAAGAAATTATTAGCGAACATGACATGATTTCATGACTGCAAAGTACGATTCTTAAATATTTTATACGAGTACCCATGTTGTAGGTTATACGAAACAATTAAAATAATATTAGGATTTGAGAAAAACATACAATTTTCTTAAAACACAGAAATTATAAAAACATTACTGATTGGTAACATTTTCACACTTCCAAAGTACGATTCGTAAACTTTTCGTCTGTGTGCCCCTAGTGCATACGACTATGGTTATACGAAAAAAAAACTGATTTCAGAAACCTAGTCTTGCCTATAAGAAATTATTAGCGATCGGTAGCATTGCGTAAATGGCATAGATTTGTTCATCAATCTTCGAGTCGTAAAATTATGGCATTAACCGTCATCTGAGTGGATAGCAAAAATTATGCAAATATACGTTTCTGTCGGCGTAATTTCGCGAAGTGGGGAGAGAATCTTTAATGGCCGCCATTAGAGCTTTATTACCATTCCATTTCAAGGACTTACTCGTGCACCATATATCGTTAAGTGGTGCAAAGATCCCGAGCTTTATTAAGCACACTCTTCAGGGGAGGGGAGGGGAGGGAGGTATTGTCTAGCCGCCGCGCTGACTTCGTGCAATCTTTAATCTGTCTAATGGGCATAATTATTTAAGCAACAAATTAAAAAATACCAGCAAAGGAATGCAGCGACGTCGAGTTTTGCCGAAAATCTCGCACATCGAACCAAGTTATTATACCGGTCCAAGTACATCAGACGAGGACTGCAATGTCATCTTAAAAGGCGTTTGAGGAACCCGGGCTTATTTCCATATGTAAAATAAGCACCGCAGAGGCATATTATTTTCTACTTCTAAAAATATTTTGACTCGCATTTTAGATCTAAAATAAAATGTATTCTTCATGTGCGGAGAAACATGTCATCGGTGATTTTAGAAATTGTAAGCGTTCAGATTCCTTTTTAAGAAGCCCTTTATTCTAAATTTCAATAGCCAGGTTCCTTATTTATGTCAAAGTAGTACGAACTGAATTTTGTACATGCATTTAATCCATGCACACCACTAATTACGATTAAATAGCCGAGGGCTAGCTTCGTCTTATATTTGCTGTAGCTTTCATCAGACGTAGTTCCGAACAACTGCAACGAGGTATTTGAGTTCCCCAAAGCAAGCGGTTGGGTATCTTTTTCTAATAAGGTATTTAAGAAACACGCATGTACGATAAATGCGAACACTTCGGGCAAAAGAGGTTTATCAAATTAAATATCTTAAACGAAAACGTGAGCACCACAAGGCGGATGCAGTAGGACAAAACATTTTTTTAAAATTTACATTATAAAATGGCCTCGTTAGCTGTTTCAGCAAGAAAGGTGCGCAGGAAGGATACAAGTGCTTCGAAAAGTGCCAATTACGACCGTGCATCTTTCCCTTTCCCGACGTGCGTACAGCTCGAGTTGTCTCGAGCGTCGTTAAAAAACAAATGAGTGAGATAGAAGAGAAACGTCATTTAGCGTGTTTCCATGCCTGCACGTACTGTACATCCTCGAAGAAAAATGAGGTGCAATTAAGTCTACTTGCCTTAGATTTAGACAAAAGTGAATTATTTCTTAACAAATCCCTAGAGCACTGTGTACTTCCCCCATAACGAAAGGGGCATGGAACGATGGACTGGAATTACTCTTTTCAATCCGGAAGTCTACGTATAGTTATCGCACTTTTTCCACGTCTACCTCATTAGCTATTTCCAATAGATCTCACAATAACTTACGAAGGAAAAGAACATTGCAAGCATGAAATATGGCCGCTAGGAAAACTTTCAAGTTTCGAAAATTAATTCATCGATCTTGTTCACGAATCACATTATTGCAGAGGCAAAGGCGTTTCCATGTCACTATGGCAAAAATGGTGGTCCATCAAAGATGCTCGTTCACAGAGAAAAACTTGAAAATATTTGAAAATTCCCCATTGACATAATACCCATTGTAATGCGCAAGCCAACCAGTTAGGTTAAAGCAACAACTTTGTTTAAATGTTGAAGAAACCTTGCCAGAAACCGCGTGTTTGATGTACGAACTCGTCAAAATTTCAAATTCAACATATAGTAGTTATTTATTTCAAGTATAAAACGACAGACAAGCACCGTAAAAATGATATGTCTTCAGCACCAATGACATGGGTATATCTCCTCATTCTTGTGGCAAACATTACATTTACAAAACGACCCGATGTAATACAATGATTCTAAAGATATTGCTTCATTAGATGTGGATCATTTTCATAGCCCAAATAATTACGGAACAGCATTCAAAAGACGAT
The DNA here is from genome assembly GCA_034697705.1 of Ommatoiulus sabulosus. Classification (NCBI taxonomy): domain Eukaryota; kingdom Metazoa; phylum Arthropoda; class Diplopoda; order Julida; family Julidae; genus Ommatoiulus; species Ommatoiulus sabulosus. Next base: position 2,326 of record JAQGAO010006054.1, read on the forward strand.
CTACCAACTTCTCAACTGGCTTACCGTTTTCAACAAATTTAACTTTCTACAATCTATACGACATAAGAATAACGAGACTAAGTACGACCAGCTTATTGTACTGTATTTACTAAAGCAGAAAAATAACTAATAGTTAAGACAGTAAATAGTTTAACTCTTGACAGAATAAACGTACTATATCAAACAGTATACAAATAATAAAGTTCAGAAATTGGCGTTATTCATAGGTTTACTTAAGAATATTTTGATAGTCGATCACTTTGACCATTCATACTTGTAGTACATTTCAAATGAATTACATTTAACATTACAAATGAATTACATTTAAAATTACAAATGAATTACACTTCAGGAATAACGAGGCCTATATCTGTAATTATCCTATGGGTTGAAAACCTCAAACCGAACTATATGCTGAAGTGCTAATTAAGCGTAGCGTCCATTCAGGACCAGACTTTTTGGGGAGAGAACAACGGTCCAAAAAAGCAGTGGCAAATTGGACACGTGCGTTGAAGAAGGCTGTTCCTTGTCACCAACACCATGGCTGCCAGCATGAGCTTCATCAGCGACCGGCCATAATGGATAAAAAATTGCGCGTGAATTTTTGCAGGGTTCGCCACTTTATTGCACGACCGTCACGACGAATGGCTTTGTTGCCAATGCTTGATTGCAATCTTGGGGAAGGGGGTTTTGATGAGGCGATGCAAAGAATATTTCATGAGCCATGGGGATACGGGGGGGTGGCAATACATCAACATCAACGAAAAGATACGCCATTACAGAGGGGTTTATTCCTTCTCCCCAAAGTTGGGCCGTCCCCTCTGCAACTTTCGCCAGAATTCCCCTATCTGTGAGTTTGTGTCAAATGCCCTAGACAATAGATGCTGGATGAAGAGGGCACGCGTAGAAAAGTAGACCGAGTGACGAACAAAACGAAAAAAGGATGAAAGAAAAACCCTTCATGCATATGCGTGCATGCATGTATTAGGAAAATTATAACTTGTATCCATGCAGTTATTATTATCGTACTCGGATCAAAAAATGTAATTGGCCATCCAGTTAAATTTCATCTTCGTGAAGTTTTCTCTTGCTCTTATTTCGACTAAAAATCAGGGTGACTCCCTGATTTGTCAGAAATAAATTGGAACCACACGTGAAATTATTTCCTGTTGAAAACTTATACCAAAAAAACAATAAATAGTCATTAAATATAAAGTCGAACGATGTAATAAGAAACCATAAGAGCACACAATAGGCAATCCCTCGTGCCTTTTGAGTTTTATTTGCATAATTAATAAGCCCATATTGATGCCTATCAGTGACATATGGAAAATGAAGCATATGATGGGCCACTATCAAATAGAACGTGTTCGATTCGGTAATATTAAATTTAAATCGCAAATGTTTGGAAATGCTAATGTGACAATAAATGGCCATTGACGTTTTCCATTCAACATTGGCCGCAAAGAAAAGTTTCAACCAGTATCACAAAATTTCAAGTTTAGAATAGGTGTTCATATAAAGTAAATTTATTTCATTATTTCTATCCGTTCAGTAGTAGGAAAAGTTAAAAGTAAATACAATGTGATAATTGTGTTTAAAATTCAATAATACATAACAAAGTACACAACATTAGAATTGAAAACAATTCATATAGTGCATAATCGCAAAATGATGATTAGCCATATGGCGAATTTATTCACTTTGGTAGATTATCCGAGAGGTAAAGAGGCTTTCTCACGGATTTCTTAGCAGTATAGGGCCTACAAACAATGAAGTGACATTCATCATCTAGGATGGCATTATTACAAGAGATCCATAGAGGCAATACCCTTACTGGTCTAACTCGAAATGTGCCATGGTATTGATCGCATCAAGATAATTGTCACCAAAAAGCTACCTCTGTGTCAAGACTGACATTAATTATACTCACGTCCATGAACGGAACCTAGCGTTTAATTGAATGAACTACCATCTTAATAGCATCATCTGTTAGACATTGATTTTCGATCGGAAAACTGATCATGAATAAAAAATCAGTAAAGGCATAGAACCATTTGTCATCCTGAATTTGACAACGTTGATATACCATAGAGTAAATATCCTAAGGAATTTTGGACAACAACCAGGAAAAATGCACAACTGCACATATTAAAACATTATTGCACGCTATCTTATTATACTTAACACAAGCAGGGGCACAATGATGATTAATTAAGACGTTATACTTTTCGCTAAAAAAAGACATTATAGTTTCAGATGTGAGGCAATTCTCGCAAAACTGGAAACCTCGTCTGCAGTTGACATCGATTTTCGGTCAGGAAACAGATCATGTATACAACGAGGAATACGAAGTATTTATTTTGGAATTGTATCGCGAGTATCATTAACTATTTATCTACATGGTTTGCAAATTCGATCAGAGAATTTCAAATAAGTGTAGGCGGTTAAAGTATTAAACATCCAATTTACCCAAGTATACAGTACATAGAGCCTGAGATTATCGATCATGCAACCCGAGCTACATCGTTACGTTGAAAAACTGAGTTACGTAACGCTCAAGCAGAAACTGATTGAATTCGGATTTATTTAGAGAAGTACATGTATATCTTTCTTTTGTACTTTGCACAAAAAAACCATAGTAGAAAGACATTGGCGCAATGGGGAATTTGTGGCAAATATCCAATAGTACTGAATTTTTCGCGGATAACCGAAACGAGCTTATCGGCTTAATATTAAGGCTATTGGTGCATAAATTTAGCCATCTGGTTAGCCTAATTGTCTATGTACTTTCGTCACTGAGTTCCTTATTTTCTTTATCCGATTACATTCAGAGTTTCGCATTTTCCGCTCTACGATTTCGAATTAATCTCGTCCTCAAAATTTCCCTTCTTCGTAAGCGGAGTTTAAGGTCAATACCTGAAACTAAATGAACGACTATTTTGAACAGTTTAAAAATCCACATACAGTACATGTATCTGATGCTGAGCAAATTAAGTGAAGCATCATCGTTGAGAAAGTAATTACTTGACGTGTACACATCAATTTTACAAAGTTATACCAATATTGCAGATGTGCATAATATTTAACTCATTATAAAAGAAATTTTATTACACTCAAATTTGAATAGATTTATTGAACACATTATTGACTTATTATTGAATAGATCGTTTTCCATTTTTAAAGAATGGTTACAGTACTGAAAGGCACTATTTTTAAACTGTATGCTTGCAACATCTACCCATCTACTAAGGGCTGGATCTGTGTTTGGATGTAAATATTATACGGTATAGTAAATCGATACTCTAACATCCTATTCTGAAATGGGATATGCTTGCCAAAATTGTATCGGCTCATAATATCTCATTGTTTGCCAAACAAACTACTGTATGTTATGGGTATCCACAGAGGACACACAGCAGAGTAAGCATTGCTTCAAAATTATATACATTATAATGTAGTTTTCAAAACGAAATCGGATGCAATTCAATCTGCATAATTTTTCTCCAAAGCGTGGATTATTTCAGAAAAGGTTTTGGTAATTACGTGTATTTTGTTTCACAATTAAGACTGCATGATTGAAAACAGCGTGTCCTCAATAGTTTTATTAACTCTTTCCCACATAAAATGAAGCACTTTATCTGTAATCGATAGGATATAACATATCAAAGCACGTGAAACATGGCGGTTTATTTACAAAAGTTAGCAGCGCCACCTGCAGGACGACGGGGATACGAATAGGCAGCTTCACATTTTGTGATTTTCAGAACCCTCGGAGGAGCAAACTATATGCAGGTTATCTTGTTCTTTACCCCCACAATTGGAACATTTTATAGGAACGAAATGCTATGATGACACTAGATGGAAAGCGAAGTGCGTTGACCCATCATCATGGCTCTTGTTAAGACTAAAAGGACTATTTTTAAAATTAAAAAATGCACGGAAACTTTCCAAAAGTGCTCAGCAATAGATATACCTAAAAGCCAAAAAGTCGAAGTGAACAAACAGGACGGTTAAGCAAATAAGAGCAGCAATCCACTCAATCAAGCTGCCCAGGCAAAGAAAGGGCAGCTACTGGCGACATAATAGCAAAGGAGAGGAGCGTGAGAAAGAAGTCAAAGAATCATCCAAGTATTAAGGCTCGGAAGAGCAGTACAAGAAAAACGCATCTCGATTTGCTGTCTTATTGGTCACTGGACCAGAAAAAAGCTCTTTTTGGATTCGCGTCACGCAAGAGTTGTGATTGCGGGCTGCAAAGATAATGTACTCTTCCAGAAAATGTTATACAAAAAGCAGATATTTGCAAAATTTCATCTTGTATTTCATAAAGGTTGCACGTGGAACCAACTATCTCGATGCAAAGACGAAACATGCAAAAAGATGGAACATCCTCAACCTCAAAACTCCCTCTCCTTCAGCTAAAACTTCAAGTATGACACTGCTCACAAAACTGAATTCTTATTAAAATAACAACTTCGAATATCAGAGGAGGAAACAGTACCGAGGAGCTAGCCTCGCTAACTGGTTTTGGTAAATGTTTTAATATTTCTATAAATGTGTGGAAGGGAACTAAATAAGAAAAACAAAAACGTAAGTAAGACAAAGTATATTGTGACAACGGTTAACAACTTCGAATACATCCCCGAGAATGAAACTGAAATTACATGCCCTTTCCATGTCTTGACCATGTGGTCAAATTACATGTAAGAATGGAACTTATGCAAATTTCGTCAGCAGGCCTATACTGCATATCACGTGACATACAGTATCTCATTCATTCCATTGGCGAAAATCACCGGGAGGCAGTTCCGAGGCACGTTCGTTTAGTTGTTGATTCGAATGATAAAAAAACCACGTGATCTAGCCTCATACTTAACTCCTCATAAGGTTCATTAACGGTGGCAGTAACCATGAGGTTCAACCCAGCCCATAACCTAAGATCACGTAAACCAAAGTTATGGGTTAGAGTTGAGGGTCAGGGCTAACAGTAGTAACCATTAAAAAGAAAGTTTAGGTTTCATGACTTTAGGTTGACTCTAAAGCTGAACCAAAACCTAGAGTCAAGAGTCAGCCTTTCCAATGAAACGATTTCATTGGCTATACTTTGAATTGAAAAGCCATAATGATTTTCAATTTCATCACTATAGAGGTCGCCATATTGAGATGTAAACCAGATCTCCTGACCGTAAACTAATTTCGGAGAGTCAGGGTTAGGTTCACAGGTTGACCCAAAGAGTCAAGAAATCCACTGATTACAAGTACAATATATGAAATAGAAGGTAAACCATTTTTAGTAACCCATGCAAATAGCTGGTTTAACCTATAAGTTTGAGGTTTAAACCTCATTGGTTACTGCTACTGTATAAGGAACACTGATGCACTTATCCGATTTTTCATGTGTGAGGATTTTGCGTGTATATAGCAATCGAGTAGCTGCCTAGTAAATTAATGACGTCATCGTCAGAGTTTTAATGAACGGCGTCATTAATTAAAAATATCCTATTTTTTCGGACATTTTCCAGACATTTGATCGGACATTTTTAGACATTTAATCGGACCTTTTTAAGACATTTAATCGGACATTTTTAGGACATCCGAAACTCAGAAAGTATCCCCTTAAGTCGGGGAAAGATGTATACAGGGTGTACCGATATGGTTTGGCCAAAAGGACAGGGTAGGTAGCTGGTGATACGTGGAGTAAAAAATAATGAACAGGGGGGCGCAAATCACTCCTTAAAATAGAAAAGTGCAAACACATGTTGACATTCACCACGCGTTTTGACTTGGATTTTAACACGCCAACACCTTGATCAAACCTATCCAGATGCCTGGATTGGAAGGGGTGGGAGCATCAATTGGCCAGCGTGTTCCCCGGATTTGACTCCATTAGATTATTTTTTCTGGGGTCATGTTAAATCGCTCGTGTATGAAACTCCAGTGGACACAGAAAAGGACTTGGTCGCTGGTATCCTAGACGCCTGTAAAAGGGTCCAGGAAATGCCGACTATTGATGTTTTCTATGTTAAGGAGTGATTGGCCTACCCTGTCATTTTAGCCAAACCATATCGGTACACCCTGTATTGTTGGGCGTCAAAACGGTTTACGATATAACGGGGAATTCTCCGATTATAGTCGGACAGTCGTTCATACGTTTGGTATAGGATTTCATCGAAATTTCGATTAAACTTTAGTTGTTATATCGTTGAAGCCATGCACGTTTTGTCTGACTCGTGATAATACGAACTGGTATAAACGAACCATTTTTGATGTCCCTTCAAATTTTGAATGTATACATGCATGATGTAAATTGTAGAAAAAAAAATTGACTGTTACTATTAAAAATTTATAGGCGTGTTATTGCATGTTTTTAACATTACATTTTATACCTTTTAAAAGTTTGATGTATATTAGCCTCGCCTATATATAAAAATATTAGCGTCAATGATCCATTATTCTATATATTATATTTCCATATCAAACTTCAATTGAACTCAATTCCCGCTTTGCCACATTAAGCCCCTTATTTGGCAATCGTTCGTAAAACCAATATTTTTTTATCTTCTCTTATAAATAATGCACGCTTCCTGCAGCCATATAACGAGCAAATTTTTAAATACCTTCGTTGCTATTAAGATAAGATCGACCGCAATTGTCAATCTCGCGAAATTTATATCTAAAGATAAAAAATATGAAATTGCGCCATCGTCTTCTAGACCAAGTTTTGAGAAATTTATATACGACGAGCAAAAAACTTGGCATTTGAAGAGGAAATAAATGAGCGTGTTGAAGAGAAAATAAACAAGCGCATTATCAGAAATTTTATAACGGCAATTCCGAGAAGATAAACGCTGCAGAAATATTTTTTTTTTTGTAAATTAAAAATAAATAAATAAATATTCAACTTCCATTTAGCAAATGTCACCTTTGGAAAATGTCGCAGGTTTTATTTTTTTGGAAATTTGAATATTTTTTGAAAATAAATTGGCAAATGTTTAACAAAAATCTCGCAAATTTTCCAACAAAATCGCGAAGTTTTGAAAAACAGACGCAAAATTTTTAAAAAAAGCACAGAGTTTTAAATAAATTCTCGAATTTTTCATATGAAAAGCCGCAAATTTTTAACAAAATTCACAGATGTGTGACAATTTGCTATTTTTGAAGAAAAAAAATACGTAATTTTTAAATTCTGAAATTTATTGGACAAAATTCTCAAATGTTTCGACAAAATTCTCATATTTTCGGACAAAATTCGCACATTTTTGGACAAAATTCTCCCATTTTCGGACAAAATTAGCAGATGAGTGACAATGGACTGACAATGAAATGTCGTGAAAATTCGTCAAATTTACATCGAAAATTAAATATTTTGTAGTTTTTCGATCCCCCCTCAGCCCCACACCCTCGGCGCCTGGGTGCAGCCCACTCCCTGGTGCCGCGTCGTTACGCTACTGGCACAAGCCTATACGAACTCATTTCCAGTCCATCCTGCCCAATATTTAGGGTGTGGACGAATATAGTGTTAATTTTTTCGTTTCAGATCAATTCCGAATTCGGATATTACGAATTTCGTTTAAAACGAATGCATTGTCTAGTTCACAATTAAGCATTCGTCTTAACAAGGTTCGAGTGCGTTTTGGACAGTTCGAAAATCCCTTTAAGATGCGTCGCTTTTACCGAATAATTTGGTAAATTCGAGTAACATTTGTAGGTTAATTTCACTTTCTTCTCGTTTCGTGACCACGCCCATCGCCGCATTATGCACGGCACGCGCCCACGCAGTTAAGCTCCGCCTTTAACTACATGCTCTCGAGTTGACCAAGATATATTAATCGCTGGCTGATGAGTCGATTTTGGGATAAGGGCTAGGCACGTAAGCGCCTTAATCTTATCTGGGCAAATAAATGAGAGGAATATAATTTATAAATCATCAATAACCTGTTACAAAACTCTTCGATATCCCTGTATCTCATCGACCGTCAATCAACCATTTGCGGCTGCTTTGAACATAATTCGAGTAGTTATAGCTTAGTCATTCGTCTATAATAAACTATTAAAAAATAAGCGTATAAAGGTTTTGTAATAAAAATTGCGCCGAAAACGTATACACATTTATCGACGACTTGGAAAAGTTCCAAATTTATGCGTAACTCGGAAGATTGAAAAATTGATGTGTACAATTTGGGCCGTTTAATAAATAATTTTTATTATTAATATACATGTATATATATACATGTACATGTATCAACTTTAAATGCATGTTTAAAATTAATTTCGAAAAGTTTTAATTTTACGTACAAAAGACTTGATAAAAGAAAATGAACGTCGACAAATTTTAAATTTATGTATAAAATGAACGTCGACAAAGTTTTAAATTTATACTTATAAGATTAACTTCGAACAATTTTAAATTTCCATATAAAATTACCCTTTAAATGCATGTAAATACGAAGTTAACAAATTAAATTTCGAAAAGTATCAAATGTATCGGTAAAAAGTAGCCTACTTCGTCAAATTTATAATTTACGATATATGAACGTCGAACAATTTGAAATTCACGCAAATAACATGACCTATTAAATGATTTACATCTACTGTAGCATATATATACGACAAATTTTAAATTTACGATGTATGAAATTATTTAAAATTATTGAACTTTACACTGTTCATACGCATTTATTAACGAACTTTATCTTGAGGCTAATCCTATGATAGAATTTTCGAAATTATTTAATTCTGTTTATTCAATTGTGTGAATGAAGCTATTTTTAGGGTTATCTGTGTAAAACAATCAATAATCTAGCTGCATGCCCGTATAACATCTATTTTCATGTTTTAATTGTTGTTAAACGCGCTATTTATAGCCATATTTCCCCCCAGCAAACAGGATTAATTGTTGATGTCTTATCAAATGATACAGACACGATCCGTGTCTTACATGTGTTATTTCCAATGTTCAAACGTGCGATAAGAAAATAACTGGGTTTGTTTAACGAGACGACGCTATACAGACCTACTTTCGATACTTCCAAACGGAGTACGCGAGGCAGCCTCAAAGTGTATACAGTATACAATGTAATAATGTACAATATCACGCCTGAAAAATGGTATATACGGGCTTGAGCAATTGTACTAAAAAAGCCTTGAAAATGTACTAAAAAAGCCTTGAAAATGTACTAAAGCCTTGAAAATGTACTAAACAAAGCCTTGGAAAGGTACTAAAAACGGCTAGAAAATGCAGTACTAAAAAGCCTTAAAAATGTACAATTGTACTATAAATGCATAGAAAATGCACCAAAATGCCTGTAAAATTTATACTAAAAATAGCCTAGAAAATATATTAAAAAAACTATTGAAAATGTACTAAAAAGCAATTAAAAACAATACAAAAGATCAGAACATATACTATCACTATGAACAAAACATCCAAATTAAATCACAGCACCATATATAAGCACACACAGTGTGCACAAGTATACTAAAAATACAGTTGATCCATACAAGTATATAATCAGCACGTTAAAAACATCCCTACCTAAATTAAAATACTATAATTAAATCCACTATTGGCATGCAACAGTTTGCTGTTGGTCGTGTCGCCGTTCTTTATTAATTATTATTTACCGACCACTTGAAGATCACTTCATTTGTACTAAAAAGCCTTGAAAATGTACAAAAAAAGTCTTGAAAATGTATAAAAAAGCCTTGAAAAAGTACTTAAAATGCCTCGAAAATTAACAAAAAAGTCTTGAAAATGTACTAAAAAAGCCTTGAAAAAGTACTTAAAAAGCCTTGAAAAAGTACTTGAAAAGCCTTGAAAATGTTCTAAAAAATCTTGAAAATGTATTAAAATTCCTACAAAATGTACTAAAATTCCTAGAAAATGTACTAAAAAAGCCTTGAAAATGTACTAAAAAAGCCTTGAAAATTTACTAAAAAGCTTAGAAAATGAATATAAAAAGCCTAAATAACGTACAACATAAGCCTGAAAAATGTGCTTAAAGCTTAATTGTTAAATTGTTAAATGTGTATAAATGTGTCGGAAAATGCCTAATTAAATATATGGAAGTGACATATACTGGAAAATGCACTAAAAGCCTGGAAATCTAATTGGGGACAAAAATTGTAATCGGAAAATGTATACTTTGTAAGAGCCATGGAAAATCACGCCGCACTTTTCCAAACACGATGTAAGCGCCACCTAGCGGCGTTCCGCCCGTACCCAGCTGCATGGAGCATTGGAGACGAGCGCCAAATCAAGCGTTAATATAACGCTAATTAAGTGCTGTTTCAAAATTGAATTAAGCCCTGATGTCGTTTTAATGCGGATATTAAAACCGGAGTTTGTTTTTTATACGCCCTCCCCCCCCTTAAATTAACCTCCCACTTTTCTCATAATAGGTTAATCTAAACAGCTAATTCAATAATAGGTGTTTCG
>JAQGAO010006055.1:0-12762 GCA_034697705.1 Ommatoiulus sabulosus
TAGACATTGCTCTGCACAGTAGTGCCCCCTCTGGGGGGATCCGTTTCAAAGGATAGGCTACAATTTCAGTTCAGTTCAGTTAGCAGTCGACGCATTGCCACTAGTGGATAGCAATAGGAGCGCATCTCCATTGCTCTCAATCTTTGGAAAACCACATAATTTTATGCGGCGAAGTTTTTAGTAATATGAATTAAACATAATTCAGGCCCTTTCTGCAAATGTATACATGTACTTGAAACTATAAACAAAAAAATTCTGAAAAGGAAACACATATCTCACATTTCAACACATCTTTCATTTGTTTTGCTGAGGTCGAAGTTCAAATTATCTTTTAAGCAGTCTAGTTCACGATATTAGTGAATAATTTATCCAAATGGGATTAATAAAATCAGAATGGGTTCCTCTAGAAAATTCATATTTAGTTTTTGTGACTTTTCCAGGTTTTGATACGAATTACCCTGAGCAACGACAAAATTGGCATATGCCACTGCCAGTATCATCCACGATTTTGCAAAACCTACACGGGACAACTTTCAATATTTTTCAATATTTACTAGCGTCAATTTTGAAAAACTTTCAAAATTAACATAGGAAAATTGTCAGTTAGCATGACAATGTTCCAATCTGTTTGTCCTTGGAAACTTTCAAAAATTGTGAAAATTTCCCAAAATTAGCAAGACAATTTTTTTTTAAAATATTACAATTTTTAAAAGTTTGTTTAAAGTTTCACCAATTCGTCCTCAGAAACTTTCGAAAATTTATCCTTGCAAACTTGACAATTTTGATGATTTGTCCTCTGAAATTGTTGAACATTTTTCAAATTTGTAATGGAAATATTTTAAAAAGTTTTGGTATAAGTTGCAAGGACCCTGAGCTAACCACGCAGAAGCATTAATTTTGAATTTGGACAAAATTAGTACGTTCAATTTACCTGGCTTTTTCAAAATTAAGTTATTTTTCCGTGAATTATAATTACTATATTTAATTTTTATTAGTATAAATTGTATTGCATAACGTTATGCATCAATTGAAAACAAGTAAGGCTTTTAGATTGCTTTTTTACTGCATTGCGGTATTATTGAAATATGTTTGTTTATTTGAATAAATAAAAATGCAGCAAACACTTGGTCCTGTCAATGCTGCAGCGCATAGAAATGCGTCGTCTGCTTTTAGCCAGCCTCACCACTTTACTTACGGGATGGCCGCACCTTGGCGTCACCGGTTATTGGTTACATCGGCCATCGCCTGACACCCTGCAGTCACCAGCAGAGCTCAAGCACTCCTAAACCATCTTGTACTTACTCACACACCAGTGTGATGGTTCCAGGGTGCAAAAACTCTGCTAATGCTGTGCAATTGGTCATCATTGAAAGTACTTTAAATAAGAAATTCCCAACCTTTTTACCCCTATGACTGTGAAAATAGCAAAAATATTTCGCAGACAGGGAAAAATTGGAATAATATTTCGATAATCAGTAAAAACAGGAAAAATGTTTCACAGAACGCTAAGGTGGAAATACAAACCATTATTTATAATACGGTTCCCAAAAAAATGTAATATTCAACTTCCCTGACAATAATACCCACAAGTTCATAAATTCGACACCGGGAAATATTCAATATTTTGCAAAATTTATCCATGATTATTTTAAAGAATCTTCAAAATTAATATTGGAAAATATTTAAAGTTTTACCTAATCAGCATCAGAAAATTTTTTAATTTGTTGATGGGTTTGTAGTTTCATACCCGTGTCAACCAAACCTCAGTTCTTGGAACCTGGATTATCTCTTTAAAATCGACCTAAAGAAACTTCTTGGACTGTAGAATAAAGCTCTCTGTATCAACTTACAGAGGTTGAATCAGATTATTTTAGCTGTTTCCAGGCTGGAGAATATTGTTATTCACAATGCCCTGACGTTAGTTTGCTTGCTTGCCATGGAACAAAGATGTCCGTTAAAAAGGCGTGAAAGACCAAACGGGGCAATCCCCAAATTCATGTCATCGGGCAAACCATAAATTTCCAACATCCTCCCACCTTTGATTTGCAACAATATTTGCAAACAAATCAACCATTGCACATAAATTTCAAGTGATACACAAATTGAGTTTCTCTTTCCCTTGGATCCACCTCCCTCTGCGGTCGAGCACAGGAATAGCTCTGACTGGTCTGCGATGATCTTGGACATCTTTGGCTGGAACGGCATCTACTGATCGTGATGATCTTGAACCTCATTGGCTTGAACGGCTTCTACTGGTCCACGATGATCTTTCAAATCATCACAGCAGTGACTTCGAGGGGAATGAGGCGCTGAATGGGACGTATTGATTCCATGGAGTTTCTGGCAAGGAATGCAACTTAAGATGACTCCTAATATCTTGTCAAGCTCGAACAATCCAAAATCTCTCTAAGGGTTCAAAACAAAAAGTGCATCTCCGCATGGCAGTTATGGAGATGTAATCTTTTGATCATGAGTATCACCAACGGATGGTTCCCTGGCAGGGCTATTGGGTTGCGGAAGTTGTCAGTATCCTTTCTCAAGACAATCTTGGTCTTAACTCGATGAAGACCAAACTTATCAGTGTTAGACGTTCATGGAATGTAAATTGTTGTCATCATATCCTTGGAATGCCTCTTGTTGAATGATAACCAATAGCTTTATCTTTGCTGCAGTGAGCTCATCAACAGTCAAATGGTCAGAGATCTTGTTAGTTGAGTGACAAGCATTGAATGCAAATCTTTAAATCCATGCCACCATCCTGATTAAACTCCTAATTGGAGAAGTATCTGAAATACCATGGGTTGGTTACCATTTGGGCAACATGGTTAGATGAGACAGTCTTCTTTCATTTTGCAGCAATATCCATCTCATCACCTGCTTCCATCGTTGATGACTATTGTTTATCAGGTAACTTTAACCAGGCAGGACCCTCTCACCATTTTGACAGATGCAGTTGCTTAACAAAGCATCCTCTGAAGGGTATATCAGCAGGGTTTTGATCTCCTGGAATATATCTCCCCCTTTCAGAATTGGTCAGCCGATTAATTTATTTTACACGGTTGCTGACAAATATCTCCTATTGGTCATCACAATGTAACCAATGAAGTGCAGTAGCGGAATCCATCAAGTAAAAGAAAGGCACATCTTGTATCTCTAAAGCCTCTTTCAAGGATGTCACAAGCCAGTTTCTGATACAGCAAGCTAAGAGTTCCAACCTAGGGATAGTCCTTTTCTTTAGTGGTGCGGCTCTCGACTTTGCTTGTATCAACTGTGCAGCATAGGCTTATTGACTAGCATCACAAAAGGTGTGTAACCTTCAGGTTTCAGGAGTTAAATCATCGATTTAAAGTCCAATGTGGTTTCTTAATTTCAGACAGTTGTGGTAGTTCCTTGTGCCAATTAATAAATGACTTTGCGATCTCATCTGGCAAGCTTTATCCCAACCAAGCTTTAGTGCCCAGCTTTTTTGCAGTAACATCTTGGGTCGTAGTGCCACCGTTCACATAAATCCGACTGGATGAATAATCCTATGTGCTGCTAACATTATCAAACGCTCATAGATACACACATAGAAACATTTAGAATTCCACAGCACTCATAGTACTAGAACAGGTTTACGATAGTTGCTTGATTAATCCAGGTAAGACTTCCACACTGAGAGTTTAATACCAGCACTCGATAAGGATCTTTGCTTAGTTTGTAAACAACTCTTGCAATGCAGAGGTGGTCCTCTCTAAGGGATAACTGATAACAGCACCAAGAAGGAATGGGCTGCAGTTAACCCCAAACATAACTCAACAATGACGATATACGACAATCTGATGGGTCTGTCCTGGCTTCCACCACAGAAATCTTTAGTCACGATCTTCCTTCCTTACACTGATTCCAAGCAGTCATTGAGGGATGGGGTTCCCTTCTCTTTAGCTGAGGCGTCAAAAACGGGTCTCACGGGAGTAGTACAACTTTTCTTTTGGATTATGACACAGTGAGGTAGGTATTGTCCAGCTTTGCTAACATCTTCTGGAACAACCTAAATGGTGCCTCGACTCATCCAATCTTGCCAAACATGGTCATAATTCTTCTCCCACTTTATCGCTTTACCTTACAAGTTGTACTTGCTAGTCGTTGCTTTGCAATCTTTCTGTTGTCTGCTAGAACAGGGACACCTACTATCCATGCGAAATGAACTTTGTAGCAGCCATCCTCTGCCTGTCTAACAGTTTGTAAGAAGTTGTCTTCAACCGTTTCTGCGTGTTTAACGCTACTGCATTGTCTAGTTTTTTTTTCGCAATTTGCACGATTTTTTGGCGCGCGCTTATTTTTAACATAAAATCGTGCAAGATTGCTCGAAAATTTTCAAATTTTTATGACTTCTAGAAAATTAAATTTGTAAACGAGTGGAGTTGTTGTCACAACTCTTATCTTTTTTAGTTTTTTTTCACAAAAATCGCGAAAGTCAAATTTTTTTGTTTTTTTTTTTAAATTTTCAAATAAGAAGTTATTTTACTCACCAAATTTCAGTTAAAACTCGCACAAGTGTGGTATATTTTGAAGCACGGGATCTGGCACAATGGAACTTGGCAATCTGGGCACCAAAACTAAGTTTCTTTTTGCATTTTTTTGCCATACACTTATTTATTGGAACAAGCAGCGCACCGCCGAAAAGCGTTCACATTCCTAGGGCCTTGATCAGATGTTGATGCAATTAATTCCATGAAGTGCCGACCTGTTAGCCGAAGTGGATCATGGTTGAGGTTGCTTCGTCGTCCAGTTTTGGGGGTCATTGTCTTGGAATCGTGGAATTTTACGAGAATTTCATGAATAAGAGCCAGGCGGAAGTGGAGAAGCGTTTTAATTTTACCACTTGACTTTTGGTGAACAATAAACGAATTAAAAATGCTCTGGTCAAGCAGGTGGCGGAATATTTTTTATAGTAAACTTTCATCCTTTTCCTGACTGATTTGTAGGTCACAAGGTTCAGGTCAGCTCAATCCACACACCCCATGTAAAAATTGTTGTCCACCGCAACCTTGGTTTTTAAAATTTCTTCTTCTCGGAATTTCACTAAAACCATTGCTGAATTGTGAACTGTTGACAACAGGTGGATGTCCTTCTTGTCATGCTACTTCATTGCCATGACTTTGCCATGCTGAAAGGCTATGCTGTCACCTTTTTTCCAATTTTATTGACTTTAATTCAGCTGGCATGTCCTTCCAGTTTACTCTCACTGTTCCATATGAGTCTATTTTTCGTTTCAGCAACAAATCACAAAGGTGTGGTGACATATAAAAATTATCTGCTTTGAGACAGTGTCCTTTGTCCAAAATTGGATGAAGAAGAGATACAACAGATTGTACAGTCAGTGGCTCATCTTTGTACTCTGGATTCCAGTTGGTGCCTTTGCCAGTGTACAAAATGTGATGCCAAATGTATCCAGTTTTGGCATCACACAACATATAAAAGTTTAATCCAAAAATAGCTCTTTTGAGTGGCAAATATTGCTTCCAGGACAGCCTGCCTTTATAAAGCAACAGGGATTCATCTATACTTATTTCTCTATTAGGCTAATAAACAGTGGAAAATTTGTCCTGAAAATGCTGAACACTGGCCAAATTTTGTTTAGTTTGTAACATGGGTGGTTGGCTTCCTTCACTTTCGAATTGTCCACAAAGTGAAGGAATTTACTGATCAACAAAAAACAGTTACATGACATAATCTTCCCAAAAAATGGAGTAAAAATAGTTTTTCTTGCTCCAATACATCTGGACAACAGGCTTGGACACAACAGCTTGAAGAAACAATAAAGCCAGGTACACCCAAAATTCTGAATCCGAAAGTGGCACTTACTTTTTGACTAGGGATTGTGGATGAAAAACACTTTCATGTTTGCACTGGTTGGCATAATTATTTGTTTCTGCCACAATAACATCCACAATATAGTCTGTGATAAAGAATCTTACATAATCCAGGTCATTTTGGACATTTTCAACCGAAAATTGTGGTCCAGTTGAACCTTTGAATTAAAAAGGCGGCTGCGCTCGAGCTGAAGTTGGCATTTTGCACCATTGTCTCGCTGATCCGATGTTGGGAAGATCGTCTTCAATATCTGAAAAATCGCTTACAGAACTGGCTTCTGAATTACTTTCACTTTCTGAATCCAATAAGTTGTTTTTATCGGACATTTTCCGAACGTGAAAAGTGCTGGGAGTTGAACGCGCGGCCACCATTTTTCAAAACTTTTGGCACTCTCTGATTTTGCTTGAGGGCTCAAGGTTTTAAAAATCGGTCATTGTGCACATGCTGCAGCCATCTAATGTGAAAAATGCACAATTTAACTGGCTTTCGAATAGCACCAGAATCGGCGGGATATTCTAATTGAGAGGGGAGGGGGAATGTTTCAACTGAACCTCTCTAGTGTGGCGTCGGACCGACATCAACGTTGCGGAAAGGGTTAACAGCTTGCTCCACTTGCTGAAACAAGCAATTGACATAGTTGGCATAGTATATTTAGACCTTGCCAAAGTCTTTTGACAAGGTGTCTCATGCTAAACTGTTGTACGAACTCATGAAAATTGGTATGCAGGATCCTATATTCTCCTGGAAATCTTCATTTCTCCTGGAGAGGGTCCAAATAGTAAGGGTAGAGAACACTCTTCCAGATCCTTTATTAATTCTGTGGTTTTCCTCAAGGCGGGTATCCTCTAACGAAATATGAAAATGTTGGATGAAAAAAAATGTGTGCAACATTGTGACACTACTTTTTTATGTGAAACTATGTTTCATGGCATGTTTCGGCGATCACCCTGACCACCGGTAGATCAAAGGGTGTTTCTGAAACATTTTTAACGTAGCTTTAACCAAAGAAGCAAAATGGGTGATGACGTCAGTTTCTTTCGATCTGTACTTCGTCACAAATTTAACTATCGATTTATCCCAACACGTGCTGCATGCAGATCCATCAGGTTTGTATCTTTTATCTGTATTATTGGTATAAAATTATTGTGGGACAAAATTAACAACAGAAAGTTTCATTTGTTTAATAGAAACACCCATCCTTGATTGCAATAATCGGGTGGTTAATAAACATCTCGCGTTCTAGCCATTAGTTTTAACACAATAGTATTGCTACAATACGACTGCGTAGGCCAACTTGTGCTTTTTGAGGCATGAATGTGCCCCCAATGGCATCGCTAAATTACACATTAACTTATATTTTATCAATAAATGTTCTCACTATAATTATATACCAATAATACATGTAAAAGATACACACCTGATCGATCAGCACGTCTTGGGGATGACGTATAGTCGAAAAACACTAACGTCACCACCCATTTCGCTGCTTTGATTCAAGCGCCGTTAAGTGTTTCGGAAAGTTTCACATAAATTTTCATAAGTGGATACACAAATCTTTCCGATACTTGTTTCAGCAGCAGATTGCATGAAACATTTATCGGAAACGTTTTCATGAAACCTTCCAATGTTTTGTTAGTGGATACCCACCTTAAGGGTAATGTCTGGGACCATTCTTGTTTATTTGCTCATTAATGATCTGCTTGAAACCAATGGCAGTGCTCAAATCTACGCCTATGCAGATGACAAAAAAATATTCCAAAAAAACAAATAATGCATCTGAAAAGGAGAACTTTCAAGATTCAATTGACAATTTGGCCCAGTGATCTAGGTTTTGGCAGCTTTTATTGGCTGCAGACAAGTGTAATGTGTTACACCTGGGTTATGAAAATTCAGAATACCCCTTCAACATCTATGAAATTGGTTTAACGATAGTGGATATCCAAAAGGACTTTGTGTCACCTTTGACCGATCGCTTACATTTAGTAAACAAATCTGCACTGTATTGCAAATCTTCATTCAAGCACATAGGAGAGCAAACCTCATCAAAAAATGCTTCCAATACAATGATGTGTCAATCCTATGGCAGGCGTTCACAATGTATGTCCGCCTGGCTGTCTGGAAACCCGAAGAATCAAAACTGATCTACATGTACGTAGTTTTAAATTATACAAAAATCCTACTTTTTCTGGCTGTTTACCAAGAGCCGGAAAACTACTTTTAAAAGAGGACAATGACAATAACACTAGAAGTCACCCCTAACAGGTACATTGGCCCACCAACAAGAAGAACTGTCGACATTTCTTTTTTAAACCCTTGGGTAGGCAGAATTTGGAGCAAGCTGCCAGCAAAGGTTAGTTATGACAACCACATTGTCTGAGTTTAGCTTGCTGCTGAGGTCGATCAATATTGTGGATTACACTGATTTGACATTTTTAACTTAAGGCTTTCTTTGTAAATTGTCTGTAAACTACTATTTAAGGTAGTTTTCAGTGGTCCATCGAATACCCATTCTATACCTTTTTACTCCCCGGAATAAAGTTATTATACCAATGGCATCTAAGCTCCATAGGTCGGAGACCATTGCATTGCTGATGAACATTAAGGTGACTTCATGAGAGAGACAGCTGGTTACATTTTCTTTTTGTAGTTCCCCGTAATGATCCATCCCAACTTGGTTTCAACTGCTTTCACACCGTTAGTCAATGTCTTGACCCATCCTGTAAGCAGCTCTCCCACAATGTCAGCTCGGATTAGAATTATGGGCAAGTGTGAACAACATCCATAAGTTGAACCCCGTGCTTGTGAAGTTCTTGTATAATTGACCCTTGTTGTAATCTTGTATTTGATCCACAGAGCCCATTTAGACTTCCTATCCTAATTCTGTACCAACGATGTCGCTATAGGATAAGCTGCAATCCTCCAAACAAGGTGTGGCTTGTGTTTTCCTCGGTGAGTGCCTCATAACCCATATCTGGATGAGCACTTAGAACCCGTGGCAAGGATTAACTTTACGATATTTTGCTTGTGTTTTCCCTTTAGATACAATGCCAGAGTCTGCATGATTACTTCTGTGGAGCGGGTACTGTTGATCAACACCACTTCAGTTATTTCCTTTGCAGCATTAGTCAGATCCTTTTCCGCTTCCTGGTGAGATGGCAGGTTGAGACACATTAGAGCATAATGCCGTCTACTGCATACTGGACATCTGATTCTACTTTACATGCCTTTGCTGAATTACCTGGCTTGAGGCAAACAAAACATTTGTTGGAAGTTATCGTGGTTTTCTTATCTTCCAGGGACATCTTCTGTGCTTGGAAGCATTCTTGACTGTTATGCTGTTTCTCACAGAAGATGCAAATAGTTTTCCTCATTTAGTTAGGCTTTTTGGCAGTCAATAGACCAGCTGTTATCAACATTTGAGTTTCTTCTTCTATTACCTGGCCTTCTTTCTTTTTCTTTTGTTTTGCGGTGGAAGTTGATGAAGTTTGATTAAATCCTTTTCTAGCTAATGAGATTCGTTTTCCACATTCTGCCTTCGTATGTAAAAATTCTATCTACGTCTCCAGTCAACTTGTAGTCTTTACACTTGTTGGTGTTACTTGGGGTATCCCGCTTCTCTGCCATGCACGAAGCACATCTTCTGGTAAACATGATTCAACAAGGGGAAGGAACATTGCGGTGTACATATCACTGGTAACGCTGACGGACTCCAAAGTACGAAGATAAGATTCCAAACGGTTGTATAATTTGGCCATTACCATCATTTATTTGGTCTGTGAAAGGTTTTGGATTACTCGGCCGAATCGGCTTTAAAAACTTTGGATGACTTTTGTATAGATGTCCGCTGTGGCTGAAAAGCTCTCCACCAGTTCCCGTGCCCTAGATTCCCTCACTGTTGCTGGTATGAGTTACTGGAACTTGTCATCATTCTCATGGATCTTCTTAAACTGGCTCTAAAATCCCAGCTAATCTTTGAATTCTCCTGTGAATTTAGTCAACTCAAACTTTGGCAACTTACATTTTCTCTTACCATTGTCGGTAGACCCACCCACAAAAGCACTGGATAGTTGTCCAAAGCTGGTTGCGAGCCTCGAAGGTTGATACTAGGACTCCAGATAGGTAAAAGAAGTTCTGAAAGGGTTTCTTGCCTTTTTTCGTTTCTCCATGTGGATCCTTAATCTCCAGGTCCTGTCACAAATGCCACTAATTTTGGGTTTGTAGTTGCACTACCTGTGTCAACCAAACCTGAGTTCTTGGAACCTAGATTATTTCTTGAAGATTTACCTGAAGAAATTTCTTGGACAGTAGAATTAAGCTTAGAACACTAATTTATTTTTATCAACTTACAGATAATGTTGTTATTCACAATGCCTTAATGTTACTTTGCTTACTTGTCATAGAACAAAGATGTCCGTCTTAGGACAAACCTTAAATTTTCAACATCGGTGTTAAGAAAATATAGAAAAGTTGTCAAATTTATACTCTGAATTGGTTTATATGTCCTATATTTTTACTGGAAAGAAGTTTAAAATTGCACAAATTTCTCCTGAAAATTTAAAAAATGCACAACTTCCTCATCAGAAACTGTTGAAAAATTTGCGAAAATTTTGGAAATTTATTATAGTTTGGAAGTTTGTCCTTGAAAAAAAATTTTGCAAATACGACCTCAGGAATTGTAAACAATATAGCAAATTTGTACTCAAAAATTTATAAAAAAAATCGTGGATTAGTTAAGTTTGGAATGCGGCAATATTAAGGCGAAATCCCACGTAAGGGGGGGGATAGTTCAAAAAATCCATGCCTTATACCTTCAATGGTTAAATGCAGATTGACTTTGTCCTATTTTTGAAATAGGTATGAAAAAAAACTTCTACCAATGTCAGCGACTTCTTCTCCTAAGGGCAAAGGATTTGTTTTAAGTTGGTTTTTCCTGCAAATTCACAAATCCGCAAATTATAAGCAAGGACGCATTTGTTTTCCTCTTTTTGATGCCAAAACCGCCATTGTGTGACTGTCTGCCATCTGGCGGGCATAACAATCTTAATCAGTGGCGTTTTTGGAGGCAAAAACCAAAAGTCGAATGCTTCCTTGCTTTTAATTTGCTGATTTGCAAATTTGCGGGATAATACCAACTTAAAATAACTCCTTCACCCGCAGGAGAAGAAGTTGCTGAAGTAGGTAGATGTTTTCTTTTTTCATAGCTACTTTGAAACTAGGAAAAAGTCAATCTGCATTTCACACTACCTCCATATATTTACCTGACTTTCCAGGTTTTCCAGGTCTGGGAAACCCTGTGTATAGTTTTTGGCATTAATTTAAAAATCTGATATTATAAAATGAAAAGTGTATTTATTCAAAATAACAAGAAACCAAGTGCACATCTGAGATTATTCATGGATCGATGTATTCTTGAGAAACACTATTTTCCATCAGCAAATGCATTTACGACCCTTAGAGTAGGGTATATAGTGCTATGTGAGTTGGATGTAGAGGGAATGTGAATATGCCCTGTGGATATGTCTGCTAAGGCTGCTAAGGCTAAAGCAACACTGATAACTTGCAAACTGAGCTATTAAGGCTAGAGGGTCGTTATTTGCGCATTTCACATTGTTAGTCTCGACCACCCCGGTGTATGCTTGCTCAATTTGGGGTTGGTCAATCCAACTACTTGACCCAAGGGTGCATAGTTATGGTAGGGATATCCCTCCTGGAGAACTACGACTTCCAACAAAGTAGGGTCCATTCACTGGGATGCATTATCTAGTAAGGAATGCATACGACTGAAATTGTGTTAACCCTTTTATTCTATTTAACATATAAATGCAATTACATATACCACTCGGTCAGCTTGATAGCGGTTTCTGTTACCAGGTACCTTAACCGTAACGTAATCATCTTAATCAATCAAATAAACATGGCAATAAATCCTAATCAACATCATCCTAAGCTTAACATCAACACAATAACACATACAATACTCCATAAGAACATGGCTAATAAATCAGTCTAACAATGGTTCCCTCCCTAAAACAGTTCATCTCACCAAGGTGTAGTTCAATAGTCTTGGCTCCTGCTCAGCTTCACTGTAGAGATGTGTCCAGTCTGCTCCTCCGTTCAGGTCTGATCTTCAATGCAAAAATTGTCTCCTTTTATACTCTGAGAGCAGCTTGTTAACTATCTTGTGTTTGCTGAAGGTGGGTGAAGATTACATTTTTCTGAATAGGCTTAGTTCTCCATTTCTGTTGTCTGTCCAGCTTGAGAGGTAAGTAAACACCTTTAAAGTCCTTTAAAGTCTGCATGTGTTTTCTTCCCTCTGCTTCCCTGGTGGTGCTCTGAGTTTTGGTTTTCAACAAGTGTGTCCAGGTCATCTAACATTGCTTGGCTTAAGAGATAATTGGACATTACTAATTTGACCATCTTGATTCCTTCTACCTTCTCAAGGTGCCAG
This sequence comes from Ommatoiulus sabulosus, assembly GCA_034697705.1. Taxonomy (NCBI): domain Eukaryota; kingdom Metazoa; phylum Arthropoda; class Diplopoda; order Julida; family Julidae; genus Ommatoiulus; species Ommatoiulus sabulosus. Next base: position 12,305 of record JAQGAO010006055.1, read on the forward strand.
TTGGTGTCTTGTTATCATCTTAGATTCATGTCTGAGAATTGGTATATCATGACGCCAATGGTGTTCTCTAATGATCGTAGTATCTAGGCCAGTGCATGCGGGAGAGGCGATTGGTGTATACCGGTTTTATCTGGTGTTTCTCTAACTCCATGTCAGGATACATGATGACGTCATGCTTTGGCAATGCTACCTTTCCAAGATGGTTGTCATTGCTTGCTTTGAACTGATTCAGTCTGCTTTTGACAGGGTTTCATCTGGTCTTTATGTAATTTGAAACAAGTTGCAATATCTTCCCTACAGGTGGCCGTCTCCAATCAGTTGGTGACTTTCTAAGTGTTGGTGATTTCTTGGAACATGATACATACATGATACGGCCTACAAACGTCTCACGTGTGTGGACGTGTTTATTTTTGCTCTCGGATATCTGGCTATATCTCCGTCAAATTTTGGCATCCAAG
>JAQGAO010006056.1:0-12761 GCA_034697705.1 Ommatoiulus sabulosus
ACTGAGGCCGAGTACATGGCCCTGAGTGACGGGGCCAAGGAGGCCATCTACTTAGCAGGACTGCTACAGGAGATGACTCAGGAGGCTAGAGGGGCCCATCATCTTGTACAACGATAACCAAGGCTCCCAGAAACTGGCAAAGAATCCTGTCTTCCACTCCAGGGCCAAGCACATTGATGTGCGACATCATTTCGTGTGTGGCGCCCTGAAGGACGGTCATATTACCATCGAATATATGGCTACGGAGGACATGCCCTGGACGTGCTGACCAAAGGACTATTTGTACCAGCACATGTGAAGTGTGCACAACAGTTAGGACTCTGTCAGTTGTCTCTGTAGTGTGTGTTCCTGCAACTCCTCATTAGGAGGAGGTGTTGTTTAAAGTGTAATTTCGTGTTTGCAGGAACATGGCGCGTGTTTTCTTGCTATTACTGTTTTAAATGTGTTTAAATGTGTGTTGGTTTGAAAACCTTGCCATGTCGAGGCGCTGTCGTGTGTGGGCGCCCAAAGTGCAGCAAGAGGGGAGAAATGCTGGTTTTGTGTATTTCCTAGCATTTCCTGCTTTTGCCGGGGTGTCCTCCGGTATCGGGGTACCTGGTGTGTCCAGATAGTCCGGTATTGTGTGGGATAGTCCGCAGGTAAATCAGGGGAGGTCGGCATTGCCGTCCTCAGCTGTTTTATGTGTAGGGAATGTGTTTTTCGACGCTTGCAGCTCGCCTTGGCAAGGCAGAGTAAGAGGGGAGAAAGTTCAGTGTATCGGGTTACATGGAAAGCCTTCTCTCCTCTTGCTTCGGAGAAGCAAGAAAGGAGGAGGTTGACCTTGTGTTGGGTTAGTGCTCCCTTCGGCTTCCTTGCTGATGCTTTCTGATGGATTCGCCCTGCTCTTCTGGTGGCGTGGGTGTGTTCCCGCCATATTTGTTGTCTGTGTTAGTCTATTGCAAATCTTGGTAGAGTGTGGCACTGGGTTTTTCTTGTTAATTGTGTAAACGGGGATTACGTACAAAAGATACAGTAGAACAGGAGAGTCGTAGAGAAACGTCAACTGTGGTAAATATAATAATTCGCGTGGAATTGTATATGTTTAATTCTGTGTGATGTGTTATATTTTTGCCACGTTCGTTGTGTATGCCACGCGGCTAGGCCTAACGCCTGGCCACACTCCCATATGTGTTTAGGCGTAGCAGGATAGCGGTTTTTCGTGCAAATGTGTTTGGAGCGAATAAACTGATATCTTGGATTTATTCTGTTTGTGTTTTCTGTGCAGTTTTTTATCTTTACAGAAAACTACCGATTTGGACAAAAGACTCCGCATTGAAGTTGTCCGCCTTGCTGGCGGAATACAAAGGGAAGTGAATTCGCTTATCTGCCTGTATGTTAGTTTTATTCAGATTTGTGTGTGCATTCACTAGCGTCCCAGTTCACCAGTTCTGAGATCAGTTTTTACTCAGGACCACTTTGCCTGAGAGGAGTGTCTTAAGTTTAGGGTTAGGGAAATCGAGAGTGTGTCCTTCGAGATTTCCATTCTGAGTTTAGCTATTTGCATTGAATTAAGGCTTAAGGTTAGGATTTTCGTGAATATTGAACTCATTCCACACAACTGGAAAGCTGGGATCAGGCCGAGTGTAGGGGACAAAATTTTTAATTTCTACCCCTGCACCCTGATTCCATACAATCCGTCTTTTAAGCTGGGCCAAGGGGCGACTGTAGTGCTAGGATTCCTGCTGTGGGAATCAACATAACTGTGCGTTGATATCATAAGTAACAACAATAAACACAACCGAAATAGCAGCCAATAATGTAATCGCGGCGATTTTTTCAAGGTTTTAATGTATTGTTTCATTGACCCCTCAGAAACTAAGGTAATAATTAGAAAAAAACGCAAAACAAACCAATTTAGATAATAGCCAAAATACAATCAGTTAGATAGGTTCAATGGCTTATTGTGAAATATGTAGACTGAGAATTTTATTTTGGTAAATGCAACATTGTGCTTTTTTTCAAAAAAAACTTTCAATTCGGACAAACAACATGCATCTTGGAAAGATAACTGGCATGCGTCGAATACAGGAAATAGGTCGACTTTCAGTTTCTACATGTGCCCTGTGTGATATTTCACGTGTGGGATTTGAGTTCAACAAAAAGGGAATATATATATATGATCAGTTGCTTGCCGACTATGATATAATTACTACCAGATTGGATAGCAAGTGGAGAGTTTTTTATTGTGGGATTCAGCACTGGTTTGGAGGGCAGCCACTATTTTGCCAGTTACCTTCACATGCGCATTGGCCTAGATACAAAGATCATACGAGGACAGCATTGACATCAATGAGACACCAATTCTGAGAAATCCTTGAATCAAAAACGATAACAAGACACCAACTGACACCTGGAAGAGGTAGAGAGAATCAACATAGTCAATTCAGTAATGTCAAATTATATCTTGAGTCAAGCCATTTCAGAGGATCTAGACAACACAATTACGCAGATCAGAACTCAGAGCACCACCTGGGAAGCAGAGGGAAGAGAACTCATACAGGCTGTAAGGTGCTATCTTGTCCAGTGAAGGTGATTGCTTACCTCTCAAGTTGGGCAGACACCAGAAATGAAGAACTAAGCCTATTCAGTAAAATGTGCAATTTCCACCCACCTTCATCCCACACATGGCAGTAAACAAGCTGCTCTCAGAGTATAAAAGGAGAATTTTTGCATTGAAAATCTGATTACATAAGTACAGGAGCTAAGCTATTGAACGACACCTTGGTGAGATAAACTGATTTAGGGCGGAAACTTGTTAGATTGATTTATTAGCCATGTTCTTATGGAATATTCTATAATATATATGGATATTGAGCTTAGGTTGTTGTTGGTTAGAATTGCATTGCCATGTTTATTTGATTAATTGGAATTAGCCAACTTCTTATTGTGCACCACGGTAGCACACACTTAACTTCTTATTCTGCTCCATGGTTACACACTAACTTCTTGTTCTACTCTATAGTAATGCGCATGATTGATGAACAAAAAATTATCACCACTGTCTCAAAGTTTGTCAATATAACAATTGACTTTTCCAGAGAAATAAATAAAACATAACCACATGCTCCATATTGTCAAGGTTCCCAATAACACTGATTACTCAATAAAAATAAAATAATAAATCAAAAATTAATTCATGGTCAGTAAACAAGGTATCCCGATAACACTGAATAAACACAGTTTGAAACTGGTGAGAATCAAACTATTGTTCAATGGACGAATGCTGCGGTTAAAAAATACCATCAGATTCATCGCTCAGGCAAGCATATGGTTCAAATGTTGCACTGGCAGGATCCTCACATTACTTTCCAGGAGCAGAGATGCCAGAATCAGGAATGAAAAAATTTATGGGGGAAACAGGTTTCATGCCATTGTCAACTTCAGATTCATCTGGGGATGAGGCTGCCTCATCTATAAATGAGGAGGACTCACATGGTGCTGGAAAAGACAAGGTAAATGATAAAGGGGAAGATGAGAAGGAAACAAGATCAATTCCAGATAGATTGTTGGAGTTTATGGACAAATTAGTTTCGGTTAAAAGTCGGGATAAAACTCAGTGGTAGAAAGATAGGGTATAATAGCACGAGCCACATATTCCAAAAAAGGGAAAAGGATAGTAACAAAGGAATTGTTTATGTTACAGGAACCAAAGATAAATCCGGAATTGATCTACGTCAGTGTTTTAATTTACTGTACCATGTTTCATATATGTACTGGACAACATGTCCAAAGAGGAGAAGATGCTGCTGCTTATTGGAAACTTTGCAAATGGAGCGGATACAAATATGATTGCGATATTTTATCTGCTGAGAAATGTTATGCTATGTATCCGCGATTGAAAAGCCCTCATGAGACATGTATGATAAGACTAGGAAAAGAACGGAAATTTACGTATACATGCCATTATTGCACTTTGGCATTGATTACCCAATTCATTTTACCTAACAATGTTACACTCATACCACCACTTCACAGTTGGAGTCAAACAACATTGAAGGCAGATGGAAATGATTCTTAAATAGAGTGCAAGGATAAAATGTCTAATAAAACTTGTTCTGGATCATAAAAATATTGTAACATGCAATTGTTATTGTGTGATGAAAAAAACCATCTCTAAAATAAAACTCAACTACCAAAAACTTACATGTGAAAATTTGGCTAAATTAACATTTGCTCTCTGTCAATATATGAACAAACCAGTAAGCGAAAATAGACATTCTGTAAGATCACGAAACCTGCAATGAATTCTTAAATGACAGGGGTGAAACACCTCAGACACAGTCAGATGAACAAATGAAGTGGTAATTAAATTTGAAATACCCACTTTAACTAAAAGAAACAACAGTTATTTAATTGTATGCAAGGATGGAATTGAGTATACAAATAACATATATACTCAGCCTTATTCCTTACCTTTGCCAAATGAATTGTTAATGCATAAGGGTATTCTACACTGTATCTTGGTTACTCCAAAGAAAGGGAATTACTTTTGAAGCTTTTATAAATGTGGATGGAACAAAGTATTGCCCTAGTTTTACTTGTATATTCATTTTGAAAATATTTACAATTTTACATTGTTTGCCGAAACGTTTTTAGTATGTAATGATAGTATTATTGTTACACTAACAGCAATTTTTATAATACAAGGTAAGACCGGAAAGTTTGGTGAATAAGTCGGAAAATCGACATATGGTCTGATTTTAGAAAAGACACTTTACTGTCCTTCAAAGTAGGCCCCCTGAGCCACAAACACTTTTGACATCGTGTGTATAAAGCTTGGAACGCTTGTGAGAAGTTCTCTTAAGGTACCCCTTGAAGCTGTTTCGTCACAGCAGTTTGAATGTCCGGAATGTCGTAAAATCTGTGTGCTTTCAGTGCCGTTTTCAGACGTGGAAACGGTAAGAAGTTGTCCGGAGCTGACAGGTCAGGGGAATACGGAGGGTGATAAAGTTCTGTAACCTGTTTTCGGGCCAAGAATTGCTTCACCTTTGCAGCAACGTGATGCCTTGCATTATCATGCAGAAGAAACCAAGATCCCGCTTCAGCGAGCTGTGGCCAGACCCTACAAATGTGCATCAATTGACGACCAAGGATCTCAATGTACACTTCAGGGGTTCACTGTTTTCTTCTGTGAAAGAAATTCCTTATGAATGATGCCCTCTATGTCGAAGAACGTGATGAGAATGGTCTTCACTCTTGTTTTCTGGAAACAAATTTTTTGCATCTTAGGAGATGTGCGACTACACCACTCCATATTCTAGCATTTTGTTTCTGGGTCATACTGAAAGCACCAGCTTTCGTCACCCGTCAGAATTGATTTCAAAAACGAGGGATCCAAATTGGCCATACCGACACGAATTGACAAGGTCTACTGAGAACTGCTAAATGACCTAGAAATTTCACGAAATGTCTGCGCATGTTACACAAAACTTTCCGGTCTTACCTCTTGTATATATAAAATTTGTGATCTTTACATTTTGTAAGGTTTTGAGAGGAATAGTGTTAGCCATTGCTTTCATATATTATTGCATCCGCAAGACATAAACAATGTCAATGATCTTTCAAGTCCTTTCAGGAAGTTAAACAGGCAATTTAGCTGTAGCACTTAAAACAGAATGCTTTATTTAGCATAAATATTACCATCCAATCGGTCAATTACGACGGTAAAAGACGGGGAACGTAGTTCCCAGGATTAACTTTATGATCTCTGCCTTTTCCAGGGGTACATGGATGTATTACAGGAGACTCAGGTGCAACCTAAAACAGTATCATTGATAGTCAATCATGCTTATTTTATTGAGGGTTATTAGTTCCACAATTCATGCACTCTTATAAAGCTAGACAACTTCAGGGTTATACTAGCTGGCCAACCATATATGTAAATATAAACAAAAATGAGAGTGGATTTACTGCCTCTTTTGAACAAAGTATAGCCTAGGAAAAATCTATTGAAATTTCTGTTGATGGTATATATAATCAACCAACATAATTAATGACTAAGAAATTGATTCAAAAAAATATGGAACCAATGACAACTTACTTTAAAGATGTTGCATCAGAAGGACGCCCGAAATATGGAGAAATTGGTGATGCACAGGCACCTACAGCTTTAAGCACAGAATTTATATTTGACGAAAAATTAGTCAACTGTCCCTTCTACGAGGAAATGCTACTATGAAGGCTTACGCACGGATTTCTTGAAAATGTTTTAAAAGGGGAATCAAAAAATAAAATGCCTCGCACATATAATTAACAGCATTTCCAGATAAATGAAGTTGGTGTAATAACATCACATCTCCTACAGAGTAGTGCTGCGGTTGTATCTCTCCATATAAAAGATTGTAGATTTTGAGTATATACAGAAATAAGAAGACCAAAAATCGTTCAGATTGGATCACCAAAAAGATGTCACGCTTGTGTTACTATGGCAACTATGACAGTAAACGCATTGTCAACTTGTTTGGCAGGACTTGCAACCATTGAATTTTCAGGTTTAATGATACATACTCCAGCTATCCAATTAGAAATGAGAGAACAAGAATATGAGATACAATTCAAAGCTGAACAGAAGTGTTATAAAGATAGTTTGTTTAAGAATGGCTAAGGTAACCTTGTCAGCAAATATTTTGTTTAGAATAACCAATAATTACACTAAAGCAACCCAACGTATCTGAAACTGCTTCACAATCAGGATATACACTTGGAGGACAAGATTCTCCCTTAAGTTTTTTCTTAAATCCATTTTCTGCAACTGGGAGTACCATAAGAAACATAATGTTCATTGTTGTAGGGGTACTTGCATTTTTTCTGATATCTTTTATGTTAACTATTTGGTCAAAGCTAAGATCAAAGAGTAGCATATCTTCCCATTTAAGTATTTAAATTTGAACTATCTTCTTCACAAAAATATTGTTAACATTTAAAAATTGCACCTATATGCATTGTTGTCGTACCTGGAAACCCTTTTCTAAAATTGTTGTTCAAATTTTTGTTTAGACAATTAAGAACAAAAGCACTAAGAAAAACAAAGGACAACAAAAAAGCAACATTAACAGAATGCCAACATAGATAATAACATCAGAAGGTTGAACCACAAGAAACCCAAATGACAACAAGAAACTTAAAAGACCAAGGAAACTTTAAAAAGGGATACAATGAAAAAAATTCCAGAATGTCAGAAGGATGTCTTGAAGACCTCTACGAGAGATACTACTCCAGAGATTGTTACAACCCTAATAAATGATGTATAAGCTCGAGATTATTACAACTCTACAAAATACTGTAAAGCGCAAAGCATTTCAAATTTTATTGGAATATTTTGTAAACAATGTTAAATTCTAGCACTATAACAATCTAGAGAAAGCAATGGAGAATTGAGGGAAAAAATTTACAAGATTGACAGTTTTTTGTGAAAAAATGTAGAAAGAATTTTTTTGTATAAAAACATGTTTAAAGAGGGAGGATTTGTCACCTGGATATGGTGCACCAAACAGGAACAACAAACTATGAGAAAAATTACGATAAAATTATAAAATAAAAATTTAAGGTGTTGAGAGACCCAATCAGACAACACAACCGACACAAAACAAAACCCTTAAGCCTTTTATCACCAACTGCTTGAAGGGTATAGGAAAGGTCATCCTAAAAACTAGTTAAGCAACTGAAGGTCATGGGTCCGGAGTTCGAACATATGATGGTACCAACATAAGAAGCTCCCAATGCCAAGTTCAAGGCCATGGGAATGCAAAATTGAAGCCATGTAAGTGGTAGGGATTGGAACAAAGTAAACATGTGCTAGGGGTTGACCAGAAAAACAAATAGAGAAAAAGGAGGTTTTTAATCTAGACCGAGCTCTCTCACAGACACCGAGGAAGGACAAAGGAATCACAAAAAAGGGAAGTTAAAAAAATGAATTACATAAAATCTAATTTTTAAGCAAATGTTCTTTAGAAAACTTTTAAACAGATAGAGGCAGATTAGGAGATAGGGTACTAATCACTAATAATGAAATTATACATTATAAATAAATATTTCTTGAAACAATTTTAGATATTACAAAAAATCTTTCCTTTTTATTCCTAAATTAAAAAGCCTATGAACCAGTCACACAATAATTCGGACATTAGGTAATGTTTACCTACAAGCTAACCCTTAAGAAAATTAAGGTAGCATACACAGTACACATATACGTGATTTTAAAATTAAAAAAAAATAGCTTCAATATTTTGTAACAAGCATTTCCATGAATTTGAAATAATACCAAGCAAGTATAGTCCCCTTCTAAATTTAGAATTTATTTACTTAGAAATTTCATCTAATTTTCACTACAGCACGCTTACATGAAAGGCGCACCCCTCGCACTCCCCCTTTTTTTGCAACAGCATGCTAAAGTTTGTATTTGCTGTGTGTGTTTAGCGTTTTTACCACACAAAAAGGCTGTGTGCACAGTGCCTTAGGATTGCATGTAGTACATTTATTTAGTAAGCTCTTAGGACTGTACTTTTGAGGCCCTCAAGTGCATAGTTATTATAATCTTTTGGCATAACCGTATCTATGTATAACCATATAATTAAGTTACATTAAAATGAGTATTGTATCTTGCCGACCTTTCGAATATGTCAATTGATATTTCCACATTTCCAGATTAACATTGGATTCTAGAAACTGAAATCAAATACATCTCTGATGAATCTACATGCTACCATAGTTCCCTTTATAATCCCAAACATCTGTACCATCTCTGCATAAGTGAACTAGAACACAATTAAATTATATGAGGGTGAGTAACACAACAATGGAGGAAATCAAGCAATTGATGGCTGTCAATATTTTGATGGAAGTCATGCCAATTTCAATATTCAAACTTTTTTAAGGCCATCAACAAAACTTACAATTATGAATGGCATCAAAATTTCACATAATCGATTTGAGAAGCTGAGGAATAGCCTTCATTGGGTTGACATCAATGTAGATGCAGACTGAAAATAAGTTGTAAAAAGTGTAGCCCATTATCTGAGCTTTTGAAGATAAATGTAAGAAGCTAATGCCTGAAGAACCTCTTTGCATAAATGAATCCATGATTCCTTTCAAATGTGTTTTAAACCCTGAAGATAAATTACAGCTTGAAATAACTGGAGTCATTGTGTGGTAGCTATCAGAATGCATACCTGCTCAGCTTGGTTATATGCTGTATTTTGACATCTATTTTACTTCACTTACAATGCTGGTGGGTGGGACATTTATACTTTGGTGCAGTGTTCAATGTCAACATTGGATAAATATAATGAAAGATTTTGCTAAACTAACAGCTTGCTGATGATACACTGTAGTGGTACACTGTTGAATACCATATTCTTCTAGGAATGTCTTCACAAGTTCACTGGTTTGTTGTCAGCCTTAGTCCTTAATATCCAGAGTGATTACTTTTGAGAAGGAATGAAGTAAGATGTACAAGGACATGTCTACAGCTGGGATAAGGGCCAGTTTTTTGATAGTGTTGCCAAATCAATCAAGAAAGCTACAAGTCTAATGATTGTCTTGAAATTATTGAACAGTTTAGGTCACCGATGGAACTCATTTGTGACCAAGGAAGACAACAATGCAGTGGAGTTGTAAAGAAATTCCTAGAAGAATATGATATAAAATCATATCCCCATTTCTCTACTGGACCTTCAACTGTGATTAGCTGTAATAGTCCAGCATGCCTTTCGGATTCTGCAATGCACCTGTGACCATGTAACATGCCCTCTATGTACTTTTATCAAGCACTTGTTGGGAAACATGTTTAGTATACATGGATGACATTTTTTTTTGGTTACACCTTTGAAGAACTTTTGGCCAACTTCTACTAAAACAAGCCAATCTGTCTCAAGCCAAGTAAGTGTTACTTCAGATTTAACACCATGAAGTACCTTGGCAATCAAGTCAACACTGAAAAAGTAGGACCAATAACAAGATTGTATCCATCATAAAGTTTCCAGTTCTTCACAACAGAACAACCATAAGATGCTTCCTAAAATTAGCTGGATACTATTGACACTATAGAAAATGTTGCTCTTGTTGCACAATCCAACATTTCTTGTAGTTCAGTCCTGATAATTTCTCTACCTGGAGGCATTGTCTTTCTAGCTTGAATGTGAATAGGTGGCTTTCCTTGAGTATCAATGCAATGATAAGCAATATTATGTGTCCCAATAGGTTACAGTTGAAAAACTTGACTTGGCTTTATTGGGGATGAGCAGGCTTAGCTTGTCCTGTTGTTCTTTCCTTTTATCTGAAAAGGGTACTACCTTGGTAGCTATTGAGAAGGCATATGGTGGTTTTGATTGAGGTTTGTTTTCATTAACCAATGGCCTTTCACATTTTCCTTGACCTGTGGCAAAGTCTTTCCATTTGATTTCCTTTTCTTCTTCAGATAGAAAATCATCGGCTTCCACATTGATCCGTTTTGACCACATTTCATCCATTGGACAAGGTAGAAATTAGCCCCTTTAGGCTCTGGATCCTGATGGGGCATTATCAGTTTTTTGTGATTGTTCATTTCCTTGTGAAGTATTATTATGTTGCCAAATCAATCAAGATAGTCAGAGGTCCAACGTTTGTCTCATTATTCATGAAAGAAGTTATTAAGCAGTTTGGGTCACTGATAAAGCTCATTTATGACCAAGAACAACAACAAACCAGTGAACTTATAAAGAAATTCCTTGAAGAATATAGTATTCAATAACATACACTATAGCGTATCATCAGCACGCTAATGGTTTCGCGGAACGAATTAACCAAACTATCATGACCATGATTCGCCAACAAATAGACAGCAGGAAAGAACAGAGACTGGATCAAACATTAACCAGTGTGTATTTGCATACAATACATCTGTGCAAGGCAACATGCAAGAAACTCCATTCTTCTTAATGCACCAGCTTAATCCAAGGCCAAAAGTACATCAGAGGTTGGAACAAGCTATCACAGCTGAAACCAATCCCACAGTATGTGTGACGTCTCCTCAAGAATCTCGAAAGACCACTAAGATGAAAAGCCGTAGCAGTAGAACAAGAGTAGTTCACAACAAATTATTAAGCAAGAAGCAGCCCAGTTCAAAACCAGTGCTATGGAGGCAGTCAGCTGAATACCGCTTAGCTCAGCAGAAGTGTTGAACAGTGAGTGTTATTGAAGCCGAACCAATCTACAGTCAGGCCAGACCAGTGTAGTTAATATGATAGATGCTATAGCATACATCAGGAACTGCGTAACCCACCGTGAAGTAAAGTATTAAACTGCTTATATTTAATAACACATTGGAATCAGTTCCTGCATTTCAAAAACCCCAAGAAAATGCGGACAACAAGAAGAGGAACCCCAACATCCCCTACAGTGCTACAAAGGCCAGGACGATCAAGCCAAAGAAAAGGATATAAGATAGTGGTTGTCCAAATTCGTATACCGCTTTATGTTAGACAGACTTTATGAGCCGCCTTATGTTAGACGGACTTTGTGAGCCGCCTTTTTTCTGCCCCGCCATTTGCTTTGTTATTGATACTTGGCAACATTTTTCTGTTAGCTACAACACGATGAAAAGAGCCATGTTTGAACGTACTTTCAAGAGTAAAATGCAATAAAACTGGAGTTGTAATTGCCAAATCTCTTATGGTGAGTCATCCATTAACTCAAAGGAACTATCCAGGTTATTCTGGAGTTGAAGTGAGGCGAGCAGCTTTGCTGAATTCCCAACAAGTCCATAATTGCTGACATTTGTCGGGACTCGGAGTTAATCAATCTACCCTGACAGCAATTTGGAAATCACAGGATCAGCTAAAACGTATGTTTTTCACCAAGTTAAACTGTTTTTTGACATTTTTATGCACATGTTCAATTTGAACGTTAATAATGTATATTCTTATGTAACAATACTAAAACTAAATACATGTACAGTATTAAAATGTCATGCATATACTGTATGTAAGTATAGAATGTACATGTACTTCCTTAATGGGTCACATTCTTTTTAATTCGGGTTTAGTGATTTCCGGATATAATGGTCAAATTCTGTCGGTCCCTTGATGGTGAAGTTCCTTTTGTCCGTTGGTTTAAAGGAAAAGTTAATTATAACGCTTTGAGGACCTTTGGATGTTTGACTTGAGTATTAACAAAGGCTCAAGAAAAGTTGGATGCCAGAGCAGTCCTGACTGTTTTCTATAAATACCCAAATGGAGTGAAGGGTTAGTCTGAAACCCAGATACATGAAAACTATTGCTTGCAAGATAAGCCACAAAAGGTGGCTAAGAGGTGAACATTGTCGCTGTTGAGATCACATCGGTTTTGATGGAGCAGACGACTACGCGCTTTTGTTTCTGTGCGCGTTGCATGCTGGGCGCGCTTTCATTTCTGCGCGCGTTGCATGCTGGGAAAAAAGATGGGGAGGGAGAGTTTTTTCCGTTCGTAATGGTCGTTTTTTGTAAGGTTTTGTACGTTTTTTGGGACAAAAAGTTCCCCTAAGTGTAAAAAATGTATAAAATATGATCCACCATCCAAGTAAATAAGTTTTCCCACTGAAACAAAGGAAAATCGTGAGTTTTATTTCTGGATCTTTGGAGTCCACAATTTTTGCTATTGAGGGTTCACAAAGGCAGACCCCAAGCTAAAAGAAAACGAACTTAGGCCTACAACAAAGGAAGCCCTCAGAATGCAGCATCGAGTCCACCACTGACGGGTAGTCAGTGCCG
>JAQGAO010006057.1:0-12760 GCA_034697705.1 Ommatoiulus sabulosus
CCGATTTAACAGACTTATGCTTCACCTTGTAGTCTACACCGGTGCAGAATTTTTGGACCAGTCGAATCCGCCATTAGGATACAAAATGAAGTTTTGAATTATACGCACTTTAAAATTAATGAGTGGGAAATTCAAAAATATCCAATGCACAATTATTAGTCATTTGCCTTCGTTGGCTAAAGACAGAAATTTATAATGGAGTTCAGCGTCCTATAAATTCAACTCGGGTCTCTGAAATGAAGGCTTTTTACGAATGATGGGACATTACTAACATTAGGAATTACTTTACAAAATACAGTGAACCCTGCTACTTTGAACACCTCTATTATTACATTGAAACTCTGTGAACATTGAACAACCTATTTCAACCCGATTTTTTTCCCATAGAAGTCAATGTTAAAATTGTTCTATACATTGAATAATGCTGCCCCATAACGACATATATCCATGCTAAAATTAACTGTGTACACAGTACATTGAACAATTTTTTTTAAATTGTAATTCAACTACATGTAATGTACAGTACTGCACATTGTACTCTAAGAAGCATAAAGGATCGCGGATGGAAGTGTTCATATTAATGAAATGAGGGATGAAAAGGAGTAACGAGGTGATATACGTTGAAATTATTTGCCTTTCACAAATTTGACGCCCTAACTTCAAGTGTATTAATGGCAGAAAAGACTATCATAGACCACAATTACATGTATATGATAATCGCCCAAAGATGCAGCAGTCATTAATTTCTCATTTTTTTAAATAAATGCAATGAAATACAAGACCATTATATTATTAATATAATTTTGTAAAAAAAACTTTAATCATATTTTTGAACACTGTCAACATTGAACGAATTTACCGTCCCGGAGGTGTTCAGTGTATACAGGGTTCACCGTAGTGAATTTAATGGAAACTGGGGATCTTTAATGACTCACTCGACAACTTCATCTAATTTTTTTCGTCTCTAACATGTAACGATATACAGTACATGTACTGTGTTTCAGCCCTAAGGCGATGCTATCATAATAGTTTCTATATGTAATGATATAAGAAAATATGGTTAGATAAATAGAATAAGCCATTGAATAAATAAGTTATAAGTGAAGGTTTTGCAAAGATTCATCGTCATCGTTTTCCAGGATATACATGTACGTATACGTGTACATGTTTGACTTTCTCCGTTCCTGTGGTTCAAGTATATATTCTATATAATTTCGGTGAACTCTTTTTGATCATCAATCACAAATCGATCGCTATAATCTTGACTTATCATGACATATAACCCAAAAACAGCGGAATGCTTACTTTACATTCCCATTTCAAGTAGTTGCCGACGGATAGCCAACAGCGGGGGCCGATTTCCCCCTTCAACTGCTACGTCACCCATGGACAGCTTCTTTGTTGCCCGCTGTTTCTTGGCGCCTGACAAGACTTACTAGCTGAAGTTTATTTCAATCAACAAAAGGGAGTCGTTGGGTTCATTAGCACGAGGGTCACCATCAACAATGTCGTCGGCTGAACAATGGTCATCGAGATGTCCAGTGGCTTTCCCCTAAACAGATTATTCATTTGGCAGAAGAAAGTCGATATTTATGAGTGTGGCGAGTTACGTCGGGGCCCAAAATGGCCGCCAGCATGCAATCGATCGATTCTTAGATTTTTGCCGAAATCCATCTGGATCCCGAAGCAATTGTAGAAGTTATTTATTTGAAGGCGACGCCCCATTGTAAAAAACCTTGGTCTAGCCCGACCCAGGATTTTCGATGAATGATTTAGGTTTTTGGAGATTCATGAAGATCTTAGAAGAATCCGTGGAGATTCTCGAAAGACAGAGGACTAAGAAGAATTCGCTGAAAATTATACAAGCGCATGAATTCATTGGGATTCTTAGGGATGAAAAAGATGAAGTCGTTGACGTTCCACAACACAATAAAGAGAATCATCAAATTCTGAAGGATCTAAAAAAAGATCCTCAAAGGAGGCCCAAAGACTAACGATGGTCAAGTCTTGGTTGAGATTCTGGCCATTTCAACGAGTTTTACAAGGAACATCATTTTTGCTTTTATGTGCAAGTTGTCTTATAGGAGATGCTTTGGTTCAGTTTCTCATAGACGAGCTTGCGAAACACAGATGGCGACCACAAAACCAATTTTCTTTGGCAACGAACAGCGCCATCCATGGACCTTTGGGTCAAAATCAGGGGAACCTATATTTGACGTCCCATGCACTGGATCAGGTTGAGCTATAAGTGGCGCCCTATGGCATCTACGTCAAGCAGACGGCATCAAATATTGACGAAAGAAGGATTTCCAAAACACAGCCGTCACGTGCTCAGCGAAAAATAAAGTATTTACGAAACAAAAAAGACACGTTGAATAAAACATCGATTGGCGAGAACAACGGCGAAAAACGAAAGGGTTAACGATGTTGTTGTTTTTGTTTCCAAGAGACGAGGGTTAAGCAAATGCGCAGATTCTACAATTTCCAGGTTGAACCAGGCGAGTTATTTAGGTTAATAAGATCCAAAAAGACACCGCCATGCAAGAAGAATGCCATCACTGCTACAATTGTATAGTCATATCGCCATTGTTCAATCATTCCGATTTAGGTCGAACTTTTGGGTTGTGCAATATCATTATTACTGTAATTTATGTATAGTTTCCATGCAATTTCTTTTGCTTTCGATTTAGTCCAATTTAGCTTCTGTTACACGTATTCCACACGATGAACAATGAATTTTACAGAAATTCATAAAATAAATTGAGCATATTTAGGATATGTATTACAGTACATGTGTTCACCCAACCTTTGTGCCGATTTTATTTCGAAAAAGAAGCTCATTTTCCTGGAAATCTTACCAAATATGGAATTTCAAATAGAAATTAATTCGTATAATTTTCAACCAAAATTGCAAAATTAAATTGAAAATTGCCTAAAATTCGGATAAATTGTCTCATTGATAATACAAAATTATTTTTATTGAAGTTTATTTGCTAATATTGTTGAGGTAAACGTAAATTGCAACAAATTCGTTGTTTTCTTAGGTTTACAAATTCAAGCCATTTATTGCGCATCCTCCCAAAACTTCTAACCATTGAGGATATCTGATAATCAGAAGGAGGGTCTTCTAAAACGTTCAAAGCCAGCGCAACCTAATTATTGAAAAACTTTGTAACGCGTCCAAAAGGTCAATTTGAAAAATAGCCCAATAAATATCTAACATTTAGATAGCAATTATAAAACAAATCCTGTTGTTTTCGTTTTTATTTTGCAATTCAACATTTTAACCGTGGGTGCATATACTGTACCAAAGCCTCATTTCCCGACATTGGCTCATAACTGACTTGGAACGTTTTAGTAGCCCCTCATTCATTAGTTGGTACGCCGAAAATTAACATGGCTCTTCGGACGCTAGTTGAGGCATGCCTCTTGACGCCAAGTGGTTGCAAGCCAAGGTGACGCACGTGTCATCAATCAGGATCGTGCACCAGCCTAGTTTTTTCCGAATCATCCTAACGTCCAGGGCAAGGAAAGGCATGCGCCGCTGCATGCAGCTCACGGACCAAAAACAAACACCTACCTGCTGACGTACCAGCGTGGCTGGTCCACGCGCAGCTCGCAATTGCAGCCCATGGTCTGGGGGCGCTCACGTGCGCAGTCGAATGACGTCACTGGGGTCGAACGGTATCGCTTCGAAGGCGGTCAACGATTCTTGGCAATGGGCACCATATTCCGACGAGGGCATTGCGCAGCATCGGGCAGGTCGCCGCGAGAGGGCACGCGCGCTCGGGAGAACCGCCAGCAGTTCTTGGAGCAGTCCCGGACGATCCACGACGCTTCGCCTAATGGGCGACGGACGTAGAGTTGCCCGTCGACGACCGCGGGAAAAACCATTCCGCGACCGACGAGGGTGAGGGAGGATCCCGCATTGACGTCATCGGCTGGTGAAAGAGGTGGTGGGGGTGGGGTACCCTAGCAGAGACGAATTATCGAACGCAGCCAGACGGACGAAATCTAGACTGTTCTCGACAAGATTTCAGCGATTGGACGGACCCAAGACGTCACGCCCTCTAGGGAGAGACGCAACTGGCTGAAGAATTGGCATTATATTTCGGGGTTCTGGAAAACGCGGAAGTGAATTCGGTTGATGATGGCGGCTTGTGGAGGAAGGAAACTGTCTCCCTCCAGGCGCTGTCGGAAGATAAGGGTAACAAAAACGGAAGCAAGGAGCTAATCCAGGTGACGTCAGGAGATCACGTACAGACTTCGTGCGACTGAACACGAGGAAAATCCGACGTCGTGGAATCTGGTTAAATCTCCAGGAATCCCGTGGTGTTCTTGGAATCGGATGCAATTTCGAACAGCCCCGCAAGAGGAACTCGAGTTCTTCGAGTAGAATCTTGTGACATCCTGAGCAATCATTGGAGATCCCATGCGAGCTCTCCGAGTCTCATTTTGGAATGAAATCTAAAGCCTCGGAATCGACTCTCGGATGTCCATCAATCCGGCATCTTGGAATCCGCGATGCAACTTCGAACCGCCCCTGCAATCTCGCACAATTCAATCATTTCAAATCCTGAGCGGCTACAGGAGATATTCCAATCAATTTCACGACGTTCCAACCATCCCCTTGAAAATCGCGACCTCTCGTCTCGAAAATCTCGTCCGATCACACTCCAAATTCCAAACTAACTCATTTAGTTCCTCGAATTTCTTTCAATCCATCAAATCTTGCAGAATTTTTCACGATGCCACAATTCGGTGCAATTTCAAGATGGGAACAGTTGATTTTTTTTTGGAATCCCTTGCTGAATTATAGCGAGAAAGTATCCATTTTTGGAATTCCATAGTCTATAGAGAAATTTTTGGACTTTTCTGAATTCAACATGCTCTAACTTCTTGTTGAACGTTCTTATTTCTAGACCCTTGGAAATGAATAGGAATTTTAGGCACTTTCTCAGAAATATGACAATTCGAGAAATCCTGCATTCTTTTAAGATCGAATCAAGTCTTTAATTCCCATTTCTAATCTATACCGAATTTGCATATAATTGATTTTCATTCTTGTATAGTGTATACGATTTATTTAGAGAAATACGTGGAATGCGCGGATACGTAGGAATCCTATTTCCTGGCTCTTAAATTTCTGAAATGGCATCCAATCTTTCAGAAATAAGATTCCATATAGGGATATCCCTGGAATCGTGCAAACAATTCTCTGAAATCCAGTCTCTTGCCTACTGGGTTACATCAGTGTATGATAAGATAACGAGCTGGATCAGTGTCGACACCAACTTAACCTTCTGCAATTGAATCCAATCCTTTGGAATGAGTCCAACGATCTAAAACGTTATCTCGAGATACTTTTGCAATATGGAAAAATTCAACATGATCTCGCAAAGACTAAAGCAATCTCAAGATATCCCCTCCAATCTCTTGGAACCCCATTCAATAAACTTCATGATCCATTCCAAATCCTTATCTAATCCATCCACCGAACTTGCAGCTGGCGGATATTTGGAGTGACTAGGTTCTTGGTAAGATTAGTCCTGGGCCAACTCAAGTACATTTTTTACACACGTCCTTCTCAGCTTTACGAGCAAGTTGACCACGCCCGGACCTTCGCTGACCACCACATCAGCGCACATGACGGATCATGGGCTGGGTCAGGGTGGACGCCAATTACTGAAGGTTTTCGCCTAAGGCCTGCATACATCAGCCGAACTCCCTAAAGGTTCGGTGGGATTAAACTCATAAAAACCTGGGCTAAAAATGTGTCCAGTTACCAAAGACGAAATTAAGTGCATGGGTTTACGATGCTCGCAAAAACGCACAAAGACTTGCTGAACAAAATAAGCCATGAACTGCATTCTGAGAAGAAAATGGTAAAATCGACTCTTTAGCGAGGAAGTCGTCTTATTTTCATGAGAGGATCTTTAATAACCTAGTCTATACTATCCATTTAATTAAGATCCAACTAGATCAGTTTATGAGTGTCACTGCGACCATAAAAATGGAGTCTCAACGAAGTCATAACAAACTTGGCACAACCAAGATTCGCATGAGCCGCAACAAAAATTCACAGTTCGGACTGTTTTCTGCTAAATTTCTAGGGATACATGTAGCGCAACCACGCGTACAATTATCAGGAAATCCCAGATCCACCGTGTCTAATGGCGAATTCCAATTGTCCACACCAGGGCAGAGCAATGGCTAGCCAGTACAACCGGAAGTCGTGATATTTTTGGCGCGGTGCGTCCTCATGACGCCATGTTGGATGCTCTGGCTACTCTAGCTCTTGAGACCGAGCAGTCGGGGTACTCTCAGAGCACTCTTTTTGGACCAATGAAACAGTCCAGTAGGGTGCACCGATTTCAAACAAGTATGCACGATGGACAAATGGAACGGAATGAGAGCAGATTTGTACACTCAGAGTACCCCAGTGTACTCTTTTTGGACAATTGGAATTTGCCATTAGTCAAAAGTGTAGCCGTTGATTATAGGCCGCTTATGTACCGTAAAAACGTGTCTTGTCCTGTTCCCATCATGATATGCTAATGTGCCTGTGGAATGCTTCACCTAGCATAAGGGTGAAAACACACTGAATGCTTATTGCAGGCGCTTACCACTCTGCGTACAACTACGAGGTGAGGCATGAGTCGATCTGTTTTTGGATTAAACAACTGTAACCAATCTGTTATAGATGTTATGTGAAGCAATTTATCAGAAGAAAACGATTTTAGGCGGTTGTTAACTCATTTAATGTGCAAAATGACACACGGCGATACACAATTAACGTGTAATAATGAACAAAGGCGAGCGGGCGTGTTAATGGCGGGAGAAACGAGTTGAATCTAAAAGGCGACGCGCACGGGGTAAAGCTAAAAGGTGACGCGGCATGCTGTGATGCAGACCTTACACAACAAACAAAAATACCATATAATTTATGGACTGAACGTGATGAGATGGAATCGAATTGTAACAAATAGTGGTGCATACTGTATGGGTAAGAACATATCATCCGAAAACAGACTTATGCCTCACCTTGTAGTTGTAAACAAGAGTGGTAAGCGCTTGCAATAAGCATTCAGTGTGTTTTCGCCTTTACGCATGCAATGGCGCCACCGTGCACACTGACATCAGCATTCATCGTGCGCCCCAGAGCTGGAAACAAGTAGATGAAGACAAGCTGAAAGAAGCACGTCGAAAGTAAGCATTCAGTGTGTTTTCACCCTAAGAATTCAGAAAACTAAGCCTAACGGATCGTGCAATTGGAAAAGTTAAGTACAGTATTTGTCTCTACAGTCCAGTTCAAAATTATATAATTTTCAGATGAATTTCCCTAAAACCTTTTCAAGTTATTGAGTTTTAGCAAAGCGAACGTGTCTGCACGATGCCATTTAGCCTAATGGTGACCACACGGAGTACTTCGTGTGATTATAAAAGTCAAAGAATTCTTGTAATTAAGCTTTCCAGTTACCTATAGACAAGAAAAACATTTTGCAATAATCCTACTTAAAAAAAAGCAAATGACCAATTGAAATGCATTTTATTCGCGTGGCAATTTTACATTTCAAATCATGGCTGATGGCTGCCCTGGTTTTCTTCCAGAGAAGTGTGTATTCATTTTTGGGCCCATTCTGTATGAAATTCAAGGGTAATTTCCCGGCCCATGGGTCAATCCACGTGCATCTCTAGGACATTTAGGACAATCGCCGTTAGACTCGACCAATTCACCCGCATTTCATTTCAATAAGAAAAATTAAGATACTACTTACCGTTCATTCATGATAGTCCATATCAAAAGTTTTATTTGGAAGACGGTGTTTTGATCTCTGCAGTAGAGTTCCTCAGGTCGTGTCACCCCTGGTTTGCTTTCAAAAAAGTCTTCGTCGAACATCCTACTTAGTTCTATGATCGAGTCATCTCATTTATTGTAGGATCGAAGCTGCTCCCATGAATTCGTCTAATTTTTCATTTTCAATCTCTTATTCTCCGTTTGTCAATGGCGAGTCTCTGGAGGTTAGCCCTAGGGGTAAAGGAGGTCCTCCTCGTTTAGCCTCTAATACTCATGAAAAATAATGGTTTTCCCCTACTTGTACCTGGATTTCACGTCGTGCTCTTACGCATTTTGTTATCGGAAGAATTAACCCGTACTTACAATTAAAGATTACCGTGATAAATAAATATAGATCCATGTCGATCCAATGAAGGAGTCCTTCGTGACATACGTACAAGTATTATAAAATGGCGCTGATTTTCACCGATGGAAGGTCGACACGTAAATTATGGCACTTCTACTCAAAGTCCTTTCTCATCGACCTTCGAGGAAAATCATGTTGAAATGCGGACTATAATTATTAGGATAAATTTGGTTTCATTTCAATAAGATCAATAAAAAAAATTTCAATAATACGAAATAGTATCCGTATAAAACAATGTTCTTCATTTTCATTAATTGAAGACATTTTGGTTTTTACGATGTAGTATAATAGGGTGGGTGTCCACTAGTTTTTTCGGTGAGTTTTTGCTTAGCGATAACCTCAGGGGGTCAGCAACATCGACGCGCCATACATTCACTCGCTTATAAGCAGACGATTGCCCTCGAGGTACTCGATAAGAAAAAACTCACCGAAATAACTAGTGGACACCCATTATTTCACCGCAAAATGCTGATGAGGGTCAACCATAAACGAACGGACTTCCGCGCAGTACCAGCATGATGACGTAACTGACGTTTCTCATTATATTTCCGCTTTAACCGAAACACATGTTGAGAATTGTTCGAACTATTGGAAAGTGTCTCAATTTTTGGAAAACAACGATCGAAATTTTCCGAAACAATTTAGGGCTTTAAATATTTCATTCATGAGTTTATTCGCCATAATGTAACGTAAAAATAAACACAATACACGAATGGAATAATTTGATTCAATGTTTTATTATTTGATTTTCTGTCTGATATACACGTATTTCGCCACTAAATAATTCCTGAAATAAAATATTCAGCGCTTTCTTCTATATCAGATCAGGAGCAGCATCTATGATCTACGAAAGAATTGAAAAACAAACAAGGAGTTTCAATGCGAGAGTTGTAAACGATACGACAATCCCAATTTTAAAATATATAAATTAAATTTAACTTAAAATTTCCAAAGTTATCGACAATGAAACGAAACTGCAAATAAATTAATGTTTTTGTTTGAATACGATTTTACTTACGTTGTAATATTATAATACTCTTTGCAAATAGATTTCAAACTGCCCTTAGACGTGTCGCAATCAAGGCCTTCGTATTCCTTTTGCAGAATAAAGAAAACCGAGATTAACATTTTACAAATGTAAAGTAATTAAAATTCGAGGAAATTAGTCTTACTTTTATATCCTTGCAATACTTGTCGAGTGTCTCATAATGCTTTTCTACAGATCCAACCGTATAAGTGGTTCTCTATAAAAATATCGAGATGTTAAGATTCATAATGTAAAGGTTTGATTATGCGTAGGCCAAATGCAATATTAAATGTACATTATGATAAGATGTGTAATTTCGGCAAATTTTTCCGCACTTATGAACATTTTACCTAATTTCAATAAAGCCTTATTTTAAAAGTGACGTTTTTACCCATGAAATAAAATATTTTTATCTCTATATATCGGGCGTTATTTCTATATTTCATTTCATAAATATTTGAAACATATGCTTAGCAAAAAATATTTCAATTTGACAGTTTTAAAAAACTAGAAAATTTCTCGACAAGATTTTGCGTGTCGTTGTCCTATAGGTTGATTTTGCAAAAATTTCGGAAATTCCTAATTCAATTTTGCAAAATTTTTAAAATTTAAATTGGTCAGGTTTAGCAAAATATCGTCATCTCGGTCAATATTACAACATTTTAAACGTTTTCAGCAGTTCCGCATACCCAAGTGAAAACACACTGTATGAGGAAATTCAATCGTTATAAAATATAGGATTTTTTATTTTTTTAGTTCCTAATTCGGAGCGAAAAGTAAGTTAATTTTCGGAACCAACGCAGTATTCGTAAAGACTTGTTTTCGTAAATGGGAGGTGCATAAAAGCGCAAATCCTCCGTAACTTTGATTTGCCAATTATTATATTTTACATTTCATATCATTAACTTCGATGATTAAAAAACATAAATTAATAACTTACCTCTAACTAAATTTTAATGCATTCTAGTCTTTTTTCTGGATTCTTTCTCTAATAAATGGATTAATGATATGAAAAAACCGTTATTGAAGTCGTTAAATATGGATTTGAAGTGAAAACAAATGAAATAAGAAATTACATTATATTGGAATTTGATTTCTCGGTCGCAATTGTCAGAAAAACCATCCTATAATTGTATGTAAAACAATCGTCATAAGAATTCCAAACTTTTATTGGTTTAAGAGAACCATGCATGTTTTTCAATACTTACAATAAGCCACAAGACTTTGCATTTCTAAAGATGAAAAACGTTTATAATAATCGTAAGTTTAACATACAATAAAGATATTTAAATGCAAACTTAGCGTTTAATTATACATTACTTAAACTATACTCGGAAGAAAATTGTCTCACATTTTTTTCTAGGAAATTGTTTAACAATTTGAGTTGTTTTTCGCTCAGTGTTTAATTTACTTTAAAGGTTGCGAAAATACATTTTACGAAGTCCATTCTTGTATTATACAAGTATACATATGATTTATAGAACAGTAAGTCTAGGCCTTTTAATTATTAATAGAAGTGTTCTGTCCCCGGTATTTTAGTATACATATGTTTTAATTATAATGAGGTGTGTGTGTGTGTGGCTTGATTCTTTCCGTACGATTTTGCTATTCTAAATAAAAGCCACATGATTGGTTCTTGTATGGTGCATTTATCTAATTTGCTTTACATTTTTATCGAAAATCAAGTTAAAATATTCTATACACTATACTTGTAAATAGCCTACCAATTTCACTTTGAATCGCTCATTTGAAACCCCTTAGCAATTGAATACACCAATTCAACATGACGAGCATCGTTGATCATCATGAAACTTACTATTTATTCTATGAACATTTAAAATCTACACTTACATCGATTACACTATCCTGCTCATCAGAAGCAGCCAAAGCAAAAATCATAACGAAAACGATAGATTGAAATTTCATCTTGATTGTCAGTATATTAACTATATTAACTATAACGAGATACTCAGTGCGAAGTGATTCGCGATAATTGGCGCTGTGCATTTTATATAACCTCGAAATGAGGAACTGCAGCTGTTGTGACTGAAAACAAATGGGTGAATATTACGTCATCGTTTTGTTTAATTAATTCTCTCACTGGAAAATTCCAGCCAGCAATTTACCGTACAGCGTTGTTCAAAAGTCTCTGTACATCGAGGAACGTTAATTACATATTTTGTTAAGTGTATTTAGTAACTAAAGTTAGAATTTTGCAAAAACTTTAATTAAATGGCGTTTAGGAAAACATTAAAAAATGTCTATAATTTTCTGAATTAAATTTTATTTTGCTCATCGGGAACAATTTTCACATCTACGTGGAAATGCTGTCATAATGAAAACCAAATAATTTAAAATAGATGTTTATCAAAACGAATTTAATAAAAAATGAAATATCTAAACAAATTACAATTTTTATTCCAGCGTTGACTCGAGTAATCCAGATTTTTTCTCACAGGCGTAGGATTCTATGCTTTATTTGGTTCATTTCATACATAAATAAAAATGTACGCAAAAGTTTGCATTTTTTTCCCAGAATTTCAAATTTTTTTCGAGTGAATGGAAAAACGCGAAACTTGGAAGCTAAATAATTTTGAAACATTTTTTTTTTATTTTAGGCTCACTCAATAAATCTTATTTAAAAAAATTATCTCTATACCATATTGAGTATTTTTGCCATTGCTTGTCCTCTTCAATTAGAAAACGGCATGTACTAGATCAAATATGGCGATGATGACTAAAAAAACATAAAAAAATGGCGGATGTAGAGCGCTTAATGATAGCTCGGATTGCTACGATTCGATCCCACTTACCTCACTGGAAATTGAAAACAACACCATCTGATCGCTTAATTGCTCAGCTGATAAAATTGTTCAAATATTACGACGCGAAAAATACGCCTAATGGAGCAAGGAAATTGAAAAGTTAGTAGACCTACAGAGTCTACATGCAGTTGAAAATGAAATATTTTTTAGATGATTTACCCTGGAACCTAAGAATTTTATCACACATCATATACGCGAGTGAGTTTCTCTCAGTCCCAGCTGCTTACAAGAAATGTTTCCAAAGCATTTGTTGTTTTGGAAAAAAAACCTTGAACTAAATGCTTGAAAAACATGTCTTCAGGAATATTTTTAGTTATTATTAAAATATCCACGCAGAAGCGACCCTTATAGCTATGTTAGCCTCCGTATTCTGTAAAATGCGTTACACAGGGTGATTACTAAAGACTTTGGGTGAGAGCATGCTAGCACTCATTAATTAAAAAATTTACTTACAGACCACTGGCGCAACCCAGCGGGCTAAATTGTGCTAATTCGTTTTAAATGACCTTGCTCCCAGTGACACATTAACTTAGCCAGGCTTAAGGTCGACAATTTTATAAGAATGTTTGGAATTTTCTTATTCGGAAATCTGGAAGTCGGCTTGTAAGACACAGCTAGAGTGGCACACGGAATATATTGGTCAAAACTGGAGCCATCGATGGAATGCCGCTTATTCCGTAATAACGTGTTCTTCACTCATCATG
>JAQGAO010006058.1:0-12758 GCA_034697705.1 Ommatoiulus sabulosus
CTATTTTGTAGGGGCGGAGGGTCACCAATGGGGCGGGCGGGGACGTTAAACAAGGAATCAATTTCCAATGGCCTTATATGCTATTTTATTCACCGGAATTTAAACACTCGCCATATTTCTCCAAAATGTAACAACCACGCAACTTTTAGTGCAAATAATTTTCAACTAGAAAAGATTATGGGCAAGAAACTGGCAGGCCATGTTTACATCACTGTCTGCAGTGAAGAAAGGTGCCTGCGAGCAGGCAAACTGGTAAATCCCATATTAAAAATCCAATACTGTATACAGTGATGCTCGTAAAATTGAAATGAGGTAAAGTTTTAGGGGAATTTTTCCTACGCGTGAGTCCACCCTAACTCTGCTGCCTCCAGAATTGCTATTCCAACCCAATCGATTAAATCAACAAAGTCACTAACCTAATTGAAAAGCCAAGAATCCCTGCCTATTCTGCACTTCCATTAACGACAACTGGATTATCGGAAAAGAAATTATACAGAATGGTCTCTTTAGAGAGACTACATATACGTTTGGTAAGGGCAATCTGAACATCACTTAAGCTTCTATTAAACTGTTAAGTTATCAGATGTTGTGAATTATCCACCCATAGAAATTTCTATGTTTACACTAAATTACCCATTTACCCTTATT
This sequence comes from Ommatoiulus sabulosus, assembly GCA_034697705.1. Taxonomy (NCBI): domain Eukaryota; kingdom Metazoa; phylum Arthropoda; class Diplopoda; order Julida; family Julidae; genus Ommatoiulus; species Ommatoiulus sabulosus. The sequence goes on from JAQGAO010006058.1 coordinate 649, forward strand.
ATTTTCTCATAATTTGTAGAATTACAGAAATTTCCGCGGTAAGCTATAATTACATATACTTAAAAATGGCATTTTTGAACATTAGTTTCTGAATTGGTTTTGACAAAACGTTGCATTCTTGTTAAATCAGGAATTCGGGATACGAAAACTCGCATATTAACCATGCCTTCGATATTTTTCTGCTTTGAAGTGAATCTAATTTCAAGAATAATTAAGGAACAAATGATACATGTATAGACATGTACTGTACATGTAGTTAGGATACAAGGTGTCGTAAATTTCAACGAAGTCATGTTCTCAGCTAATGCTCACTATACCTTAGTTGCTGTGATAACTAAAAACAAATAGTCGAGTTTTTTTTTTGTTGTTGTGTGTTTTACGTTGTTTTTCTGCAAGGTTTTTTGTAGCATTATTTTTCATAACATTTTTTAATTAAATTTGCGACTAGACAAGCGACAATATTTAAAAAGTAATGTAACGCAGACCCGAAATCATAACAGTTAATTAACACGATGCCGCTTTGCAAGCAACAGGGGATTCTATTTGTCATCTCGTATTCGTTTTTACGGTTTTTGAGCATGACAACCATAGGGTTTCAACCGCATAGCGTAGTGACAATTAATAAAGCTCCTCCTGGAAAGTAATTGCAAATAAAACGTACCAATGAATAAGCAACAACAATTAACTATGCAACATACATGTACAGTGTAGTTCGCTGCATGCATGTTTCATGAAGTGCTATAGTCAGCAGTCATGCGATTTGCAAAGACACGAACTTCAGGCTTGTACAAACTTTACAGTATCAGTATGGTACAAAACAAACACAATCCTTGTTGTTGTGTAAATTGTGTAAAATATAATTTACATTTAAGTATATGGTTGGATTTCGAAAGGATATCTGATATTCGCAGTTTGTCCAATTGATAGGCTGCACGTGACTTCATTAAATCGCTATAGGGAAAGCGTTCACGGTCATATTATAATCCACAAACGTTTACCAAAGTTGACGAATTTAGCTAAATATATAGCGTTGAACTCGTTTTCAGTATGAGGGACAATTCGTATATCTCGAAAAATACTTGAGATAGAAAGGTTGTTTATTCTTAACGTTTCTTTCCAAACGTGGATTGACGTACATGTTATTCCGGAAGCACATAAGAAATGGTCCAGTAGTGAGGTGTTTCGTGAATTCATACGGTTTATCGGAGGATGTTTGGTGATTCTAAGTTCTTGCACATAAAGATGACGGAAGACAAAGAGTTATTCCAAGAACTTAAAACACGGTATATTTCGCAACAAAGTCGCTAGATGGTTCTGCTTGAAAAGTACGGTTCCCAATCGGAACAGTAATCTGCGTATAAAGCAGCGGCAAACAACGAGGATGTTGAAACTTATGAAAGAAAATTATAGGTTGACGAGAAATTGACAGAAAGCCAGGGAGGAGAGAAGCCGGAGAGGTGGCTCGGCAATTAAACTGCAACCCCAAATGTACACAGTTGTGCTAATGGGTGTTAATTCCAGTGTAGTTCGCTGACAAAAGACATTAGCGGAGGCACACATCAAGCATGGAATTGAATTTGGAGGGACGTCCTCGCGATGGCATCCACCACCCCCTCCTCAGCCCTCGCTTAATATTCCGCTGGAATAGGCTTTTCGTAATGGCGCATCCTCGCAGCCACTCTATTATGCTAATCTGCCATTGGCCAACTTCGGAGGATATAATGAGAGAGCATAGCGAACCACCCTCGTCAATATCAAGCGCATCCTCTTGAAACATGATTTATTTGGACAAGTAATTTTTTGTTCATTAAAACGGAGAAATGGGCGCGGAATAGCAAAACGAGCAACCCATTATGGATGAGGAAGCTGCATGCAACTCCAACTGCGCGCTGCGAGACAAAAGGCAACATTTTTACTATTTTTCATATCAATTGAACAATTCCCCGGTTTGTTTTGACTTCATTTTTCATCGTGCTGCTCGCGCCTTATCTCGAGCGCAGAAACGAGGTGCAGCCAAACGAGGCTTTTCTTGGCTTTCTAATCGATTTTTGAATGGGAAAACATCTGAGGATGGAGGAATAAAAAATCGTATCGATAAGCACAATTTATGAATTTCTCGTCTTCTCCATGCTTTATGAACCCGGTGAAAAGAGAAAAGGCAAATTCACTGAACTCGAACGTATACGTAAAACAAATTTAATGCCACTTGGGAAAGTAAAAGTTAGAAAGCCCTATAGTTCCTCATAACGCGCTCTGAAATCGTAACTACGCCGATGGAGCGCGTGCACGTTTTTCCATATATCCCACTCAATTGTCCCGCTAGCAAAAATGCAATTTATTAAACATGTTCCTCTCTGTTTAGCCCCTTCCAAAGATCGAGATACTCTGCTGCCTTTCACGGGTTCCCTTATTTCAATGTAGTGCGTGGCAAATTGGAAAATACTGCGAACATATACGAATTCGTTACGGCACATCTTACTGAATTCTAATTGACGCGGTATCAAAACGTAATATTATGCCGTAGCTCTTACAAATTTATATGGCGAATGGAATAATGCGGGCTTTTCAGCTGTCTGCCATGCTGCGTAAAACTACATTTCCAGAAATGGATTTTTTCGTTTGAATGCAAAACTGAGATTATAAAAATAATTAGGAGTAAAGCTTTCAATAAGATCTTTACAGGGATCCCACGGGGCCACCTCTTGTACTTCCTAATGCATATGCATGTTCTGTATATGTTGTAAGAATGTAAGTTGCGTTGGATTTGAAGACATTCAAATCGCACTTGGAAAACATTTCTCCCCTAAATATCCGCGAAAATCCATCAACCAATACGTGATGTTTTATCTGCGATCTCCGTTATTAATCGAGTAGTTCGACTACGTGTTATAAACCTTCATTTCGTGTACGTTTAGAAACGTTAAAACAATTTCTGCGAATCAATTAAAGAATATCTGACATTTCCTCAGAGAATTCAATGACATGACTGCGTGTCATACCTTAACCGCTCATGCGTTTTAAGATTTCCTAGTCGAGCAAGGAAGTTTAATTTCATTTTTATCCTTGATAATTTCGGTTGGCTTTCATTTCCCTGCAGGTTATTTTCGATTCTCCGAGAATATTAAACGTTAATTGCTTTAGCATTCACAGCTGTCTTTCCCATGTTAGCGAAGCTGAAAACAAAGCGCAACTTTGTATGCGTGGCATGCATCCTCGGTTAAGTGGACAATTCCAAGAAACATGAATAGCAACAACCTTAAAACTTTGTAAACAAAGTAGCTATATAGGCGTAACCTCCAGAAGACTATTTGTTTCATCGTTTATGGACGATATGCCGTTGCATTTGTAGGAATTTCCATCTAAACCTGTTGTTAAAATTGCATAATATGAGCAAGTTAGAGAAACTGGAAGTTTTCAATTTACTCATACGAATTCGTGCCTGACAGAGACCCTGAACGAGCAACAGTTTGCTCTCACGTGATCATAGTCGTAAATGATGTCTCATTCATGTTCTATCCAATTCAAAGCACGTTGTGCCCCCAAAGGTTGCAACGATGCCTTAGGTGTCACGACAAGAGTAAACTCTTTATAATTAAAAAAAGCTTGTCTGCATGGGTTTCCTGGAGCAATCTCGTCTCTGGTATTGGAAAGTTTTAGTTACTATTCTACGCGCTTGCATCAAATTGCACGCAGTCTTAACTGTCTTATAGTCAAAGCCGAGTGAAAGCGGTAAAGCATCCTAAATCTTTCTCATCATATCCGAAGGCTTTCAACAGATTTTTTTCTCTCCAGAATTTGCTGGGATGTTTACGTTTAGTAATGAGCATTAAAATGTGCTTTGAAAAGGAAAATATTTTCTCCAGATTATTAGGCAGCATTGCAAATGAGGAACGAACGACTTGACGAGGGGATGAACATGGAAGACGACCAATGAGAGACGAGTCCTTAATCCTCGGAAGACTTCATAAAAACATGGCAACTGGAAGGGTCTTTCATGATTGATTATATTCTCTATTCGGGTCAGTAGGGGTTTTGAGCAACTTTCCCCGTAGTGTTGGTTGGGCTTGTACAGCTAGTATAGACTCAAGAAATAGCAGGCAGGTGCATCTGTCATAATGCTTTACTTTCTTATTAGACTGTCAACGAGATAATTAATAAAATTGTCACCATTGGGTTCGGTAATAAGCTCGTGAAACTGAATTAATAAAAACTAATTCCTGAAGACACTGACAGGGGTCAGATTTTGAATTTAACGACGCTGGGGATGGATGATGGAGCTGGAGAGAAGTGCGTGCTTCTACCAGGGGTTATTTGGGCATAAACAAGAACTCGTTCGGAGGATTGTGAATAATGAGTTTGGCATTATCGTCTGCCCTCAACGCCAATATCTATCCAATTTCCAGCGCGTGTCTCGGATGCTTCATTAACTTCCGCGAGGTTAGAAATGAGCATGCAACACAATTTGAATCACGCGGAAATGTGAGTCACGGGAGGCCATCTTCTGGGAATCTGTCTTTAATAGGGTAGATCCATCATGGAATCGTGAATTAATACGACAAGTTAGCAAGTTTCAGCTTCTGATTTATGAAGAGCGAAATGGATATAAAAGGGCAAACTTTTCTAATGAATTAGAAGGCTTCCAGCTCCGTTGCGTCTCAGGATTCAGTCTGAGAGGATCACTCAAGTATGACGCCAAAGTATACACATTTTTGACTTTCTCGATTTATAATTGTGAGAGCAAAGCCCAAAGGATATGGCGAATGTTCAAAAGTACTAACATCTCGCAGTTTTGGGTGAAGAAAAATGGGGAGACTTCAAGTCACACTAAGCCCTTTGATTTCACAACAAACAGAAATTCAGAATTGATTGCATGGTGTGCACCCATGCATACCACCGCTACATTGCAGGAAAACTCTAGGACTTTGATTCGTGACGTACTGTATGTCATGCACGATAAATAAAATTGCATTTAACCTACTAATAATTATCACTTATTGCCTAACTGTGAACAATGTAAGGAATACATGGTGATGTTCATTGTTTGATTTGTGTTGATAATTCTTTGCTTACTATATTGTTTTCAAACATTAGCTGGTTTGTTTTAGGAATCGAGCTTCCCTGTATTGTAGCGGTGTTATGCATGGGTGCAAAAATATAAGAAGCCCAGAAGTCATTGGTTTTGTGGCGATCGATAATTAAATGTTGCAAATGGAGCCATTGAACTAATTTCACGATGCCCTACAGCTTTCTAATTGACCATTTGGCCCTATCCCTAACGGTTAGGATTTTAAAAATCACACGATGTCACGTGCGATAGGTTAACTGGAATCCTCACATATCATTTCCTATTCCCCTGCGTAATCAAATTATTTCTAGATTTTGCCTTATTGATGATATTCGAAAGGTACTGACTTAATACTCACCTTGTAGTATAAAATTATGTAATGGAGCTAATTTGGTGATACTTTCTAAACTATTACATGTTAATATTTTCAAGTCCAGCTTGTCTATAAGATAAGACCACATAGAAACTCCATTATTGAAACTTGTTTTTCTCTATTAACCCATATCTGCTTATAGGCGCCAGAATAGCTGGGAATTCCTGCCTATTTCTTAAAATTAGCCAGTGCTTCATATCCTCCCAAATGACTCGTGATTCCAGCGTTATGCGATCTAAACGAACTGCATTCCGGCTCAATTGCGGTTCCGAACTGCATCTGGCAGTTATCACAGTATATACTGTGCAGTTATACACAATGGCTTACGAATAATTGAGCTTCACGCGCACTTACCGTACTAGCGCGTAATTTCGTTTTTATTTATGTCGCTGTGAGTGCGAGTTATGACGCACCCTACACACGGGGACGTCCCTCGATATATCGAAGGCAGGAACATTAATGGTTCGGGTGTTTTCCACCGAATGCATTTCCATAATGTTTTCTCTGGTGCGTTGCAGACGAGTTTCATAGACCATTAAATATACCGTATATGCGAGTTTTTAAATAGTCCATTTACGATATGAAAATCGATTTATATCGTACGCAGTTGTTTTGCATTCTATCGTGACATGGGAAGATAGTGCTTAGCTAAGCTCGACTTAATGAAATCTCCAAATAATCAACTTTTTTTTTTAATTTTCCAATTCAATTACGTATGCGCGCATATCTATACATTAATCATGACGGCGAAATTCTTTTACGATTTTGTTTTATGGAAAGCTTTTTTATTTCGTCAAGCCGGAACGCACGTTCCTTTCGTTTTCATTTTTTTCCACCATCACTCCTAGCTTCATTATAGCCCTTCATAAATGATTTTTTCGAGCCCAATGCACCGCGTCGTAGGCTATATATTAATATTATTTATTAAAAGTTTACTCATGCACACTAAATGGCCCCAACCTTTTATTTTTTTTTTTTTTGGTGCCGGTTACAATCCCCTTACCCCGGGGAGTCACGTGCACCTGCCGCACGGTGGGACACCACTTTGGTGTGGCTTTCAAAATCAAATAATGAAGGGCTCCTGCAGGGACCTCGCTTTTATGTCTCACTCTTTATTGCCAATCAATGGGCGGGTTTTGAAAGGGATAAGCAACGGAAAATTCAACGGGATGTTACGGATGATTGGCAGCGAGGTTTTTAAATATTCATGCTTTGTGTAGGACATGGCACGGCATTCAATAAATATAAATGGCAGTGTTTTGTACGCTCTTGCCTATACGAAGTGCATTAGTGCATCGAAAGTAAGCCGCGGAATGACCGCCCATATACTCTTTCAAATTTTACTTTCAATCATTTTACCAACGATTACGGGGTCATTCGAAACGACCGTGGTATCGATTTCAAGTATTTGTTGTATAAATGTCGTGATATGGGTATATCGGTTTTGACGCAATAAGTCTTAACTTAACATGTCATGTCTAAACTAACCGACAGTTGCGGTTTTAAAGCGATTTATCTAAGCACCGATTCAAGTGTCTTAGTGGTTAGCATTTTCGGCTTGCACGCGATAGACCCAGGTTCGAGTCCCGGGTCGGTTATCCTCATTGTGGTCTTTCATGGTTTTCCGCAATCCCCCTGGCGAATACTGTGAGAGTACCTATATTAAATAGGTCATGACCGCACATGTATTTCTTTACAATCCCGTCCTTCTCCTTGTTTAGGCTTTCCCAGAGCCACTGATTTTGAAGTATTTCGCTATATCGTTGCCGGTCCCAAAGCCCGGGGAAATGGAAAACCATCACCGGTGAACTTCATGGCCGTCATTTCCAATGAATGGAGTTGGCATATGAAGTACACGAAGGTCGGATACGACTTAAACGGAATATAATAACTTAATAACTGGAATGCTTAACATTGAATTTCTAAACATTCTGTTCGTTTTTCTTGTTTTTTTTTTTTTTTTGGGGGGGGGGGGGGAATTGTTAGCTCGGGATATGGTTTACATTATTACGAACAAGTGTTCAAAACTTCTTAGATTGCGTTAACTTGATGCCAAATTCAGTTCAAGACGAAGTTGTTACAGCTAGGGTATATTTTCAAACTGTTCAGCAGGCTACACAATGCATCTAGCTGTGAATGAAATGTACCGCTGTATGCATGTGCATTGTATATTGAGATGGTCGATACTATTATACATCGTGATAAAAGTGTTGCCGGGTATTACAGGAATGTACAGTTATTCCAAGGCACATATTGAAGGTGGACGGAGCACATCGAGCAAATACAATGGACGTGATCCACTTGATGTCATTCGTCTCATTAATAATTTGTGGGCATGTAAAAGAGGATTAAAATAAGCTCAACTTTTGCTATGATGGCTTACGTATTAAAATATATTAAAATCCGCAATAGGGTGTTTGTTGCATAACGAACGAACTGTTCGAAAGGGTAATGCCATCAACGGGGTCTTTCAACTTTGACGTTTTTAATCGCATGCCGGATTATAATCTGCACTACAGTAATACAGTACAGCATGTGTTCCTTGGACTTGTCCCGTATAGTAGATGCATATATTTCGATCCCAATGATAAGGCAGATTTTTTGTGGTTTTGGACTGCGAGTTGGCTCAGCATATTCTTGTTACCGGCTTTTAAACCAATTTAACTCGTGGAACATATTACATTCAAATCTTTCGATTGGCCAGATTTGTTTGCTTTTCATAGAAAATCACCTGATTTCAGATGTGACATGTAAGTTTGTATACATGTATTTCGAGAGAGCCTAAAATGATTGTTCAGGCGATTCGATGAAAGTCGACCTGGTCAATAGACTCAACACGAGCCTCATTGCCAATTAAATGTAATGCCATTTATTTCTTGCCCATTATCAAACATGTTCCTATTTTTTTTTACGAACATTAATCACGGTGCATCGAAAGTAAGCTTAGATATCATCATTATTTGTATTGATGACACTGTATATTGGTAAATGGCAAGATAGTGCTATCTTGCCATGGACATTACTACAGTATATTCAGTAGATGATAACATATTCGAAGATCACATATACATGTACTTTGAATTATTCGAAATGGAAATAATTATTCGGAATTATTGCATTTCCCACTGACCGATTTGGTATGTAGCATACCAGAGATGTCAATAAGCTGTCTTTATTTGTATATAGCCACATATTGACTTCCGGCGAGCTGCTTCACTGTCTAAGGCTGCTCCAAATATGCCATGACCGAGATAATAAATCATCTTTTGATTATGTTTCAGTAGAGAACCCTTTAGTTTAATATGTAAGAAAACTTGTACGTGCACGACGGCACTCGGCCATTACGAAGCCCAAGAAATCATTAAAATCTGAGTAACAAAAACAGAATTGAGAGTGACTTCATTTAATGAAAGACATAAGGATAAAGATCCCCGTTGATATATGAATACAAATTGTTATAAGAATACGCACGTACTGTATAATGCTTGCGTGGCCTCTTGCCATTGTCAACAAACAACGGCAAAGTTCTGAAAGTCACGGATTAGTTTTTTCTTGGTACGAAATAATAAATATCACTGAATGATGCAAGACCCTTCAAAGAGAATCGGTCACTAAAAATCGCGTTTCACAATAATCCAGCCGCAGTACTTTATATTTTGTCCATTTTTACCAAAGTTAGTTTTATGTTCCTATAGTTCTCGTGTTTTATTTCTAGACAGTAAAATTCACAGCAATCAATATACAGCCGCATCTATGAAAACGATAATAATACATCAATTTCCCTGCTTCCAATCGAGGCAAACTACTATGTTTTATTATGTTTGGGATGGGAAGGCAATCTCCTTATGGCCACAAAGGGTTTGTACCATCTTTGCGAGCAGGCTTATTTTTGCTTGCATACTTTGCCGCCATGTGCACGTATCTGAGCGACAAAGTAGTTTCAGGTTCATGTTCATAAAACATGTTTTCATCGTTTTATTGCAAAGAACTTCTCCAGTTTTTATCACTTCCGCGAGGATCCCACTAAATAACGTGAGATTTTTTCGATGTTTTTCTATAATGCTTCAGTTTGAAAGCCTACCAAAATAGAATGAAAGAGTTTAGTTCTCTTTCACAAGTCACTGTATGGCCAATACATGTAATTGCTGTTCCCATGTGAATTTATATTTTCCTCCAGACTCCACTCTTCCCTGAAGGGTATGTGACTTGAGATGGAGTCTCAGGAACTCATCACAGCTATAGACTGCTGAGGGAAACCGTTATAACGTCATGGTGGCCGTTACCTCATGGGAAAACTTCACAAAAACATCCTATTTTTTTTTTCAAGATTCCACCTTTCCTTTTCAATATACACAGTACCGGTATGTGCTATTTCATGCATCAGTTAATAGCGTTTTTCAACGTCAGTTACTAGCAATGCATAGAAGACATTTTGAGTGAATCGTCTTTAACCTACATTTTTTAACATACCTACACGTCGTAGTGACTTTGAAATATGTGGCAACAATCGCCAAAATCTTTTGTAATACAGATGAAACATTCTTGAAAGTGAATCATTGAATTAATGTGCATGAGTTCACTAATTTTGAATGGAAGGAGAGAAATCCATTCTTTTTCCAAAAAATTATTTCGTATTTTATATTATGATTGATCATACTAATGGCGCATTCCAATAGTCCACACTAGTGCAGTGCAGTGTCTTCCCAGTGCAACTTGATCACGTGACTTTTTCTGTTCAGTGCAATTTCCTGACGTCATAATCCGCCATGTTGGATGCCCTGACTAAACTGGCTCTTTCGACGGTGTAGTCAGTGTACACTCAGTGCACATTTTTTTGGACAAATGGAATAGTGCAGTAGGATGCACCGACTTCACTGAAGTATGCACCGTGGACAAATGGAATGGAACCAGCGCAGAAACGTACCCTCGGTGTACACCAGTGTACACTTTTTGGACTAATTGGAATTCGCCATAAGCAAATTGCTGCAAACATTGTATGTTTTCGTGACATTGCATTATGCCTGTATTGCATAATACAGTTTTTGCACAAATTTGTCGATTAAGCGACATAAACGATGTCCACGCCGTTGTAACCAACGGCGAAAACATGTTTCATTTGCATGCGATGTAACAGCTTGCCGCTCTAAGGGTTCCCCACATGGTGCAATAATTCAACTTGTAAGGGTTCTTAATTGTAATAGAGCAATAATATAACCCTCGCAATGTAAATAATTTATAAATGGCGAAGCACCATAAATGCCATAATGGCAGCCCTTAGAGCGACGAGCTCGGCACCTCAGAAATGTGCAATTGCTCATATTTCCCAACTTTTGTTTGAGGAGTGCGGACGGAAATCATTAGCTTCGAATTCATTTCAAATCGTACGTGGGATTTCGTCAATATAGATGACCATTCAAATATGCAGATATCCTTTGACGTTGATCCTTGAGACTCGGAGGATTTCTAAGCTTTTATGTATCTAATTACTGGGATTTTTCTTCGATAACAAACAGCTGAGAAGTCACTGGCTTTCATAGCCATGTATTCTTTGTCCCCATGATATGTGGAGAACTCAAAAGCATTTCCCAAAACCAAATTATCATATTCCCCTTCGAGCGGCTCAAATAATCGCATTTTTCGCCGCCACTTGAGCCCGTTTCATGACATCAAGTTCTTTCAGGGCGCACTTAAATTTGCTTTTCAAAAAGTCGGCTATTCCAAGTTTCGATCACAAAGACGATGCCGTGTTCAATGAGACTTCCGTATTTCTCATAACTATTTACCTTCTTGTCGTTTCTTTCTTCTTGTAGGACCTCCTTCGATCGCTGCCTATTTTTTGGCATTTGATAATAGTCTGCATGTTGACGAAGTCTTCCGTTATATCATAACCTGTAGTGGTCGCTTAACAATGCCACTAAACCGTCTGATCTTGTGCACAGCCAATACCAACATTATACATTTCATGCATGATATGTAAGTTGTCAATCAAAAAAGACCGTTGTATATTCAACCCCATAGTAGTACACAATTGGGGAGTTAAAATGCTAAACGTTTTTAGAAATCCTTATTTACTTCATTTTATGATGGAAGAAACGTTTCTAATTTTTTTTTGGAGTATTATTGATTTCTGAACCCATATAAAGATATAAATTATTCCAGTGTTATGTACTTTCGTTGACTTTTCGTATCGTGATACCAAGTTATGTTTCTTGCTCACGTAGTACATTTCATAGTAACGCCATGCAGTCTTCTATCAGTGCAAATTCATTTTTACATCATCTTAATACTCAATGAGCACGGTTAGCTGTTAAGAAATAAGTTTGTTAACGCGAGTTTCACGCAATATTTAATACATGTCTTAAGATAAAACTGCCTTAAGGCCGTCACACACGAGGCAAATTATATCCCGAAACTTCTTTCCAGATATATTATTGCTTGATATTTCCCCGTGTGTTGGTAAGTTTCCTTCGCAAACAAATTTCCAGATTTATTTCCAGAATTGAAACGATCCTATTCTGAGCAAGTTATTTACGGAAAGAAACTGACGTCATAGATTTTACAGTCATGCACAAAAGTTTCGTTCTGTTCGATAGCTAATCAGGAAAGACATACGTCATAGGATGGAATAAAAGAACTGCTGTCAAATTAGTTTACCGCCAATTCCCTTTGAAA
>JAQGAO010006059.1:0-12755 GCA_034697705.1 Ommatoiulus sabulosus
GCTCAAGAGTACCCCGAGATATTCATACTGTGCGACCTGATTAACAACCTGTCCATTAAGGGCCCAATTGATAGTTGTAGGGATATCAGTATCGCCATCCACCATCACCGGTAACATCGTAGTTTTGTTCTAGTTTGCCCAAACTGCTTAAGAATCTAGGTGGCGCACTAGTCGCCAAAACAAAATGGCGTCATATTCCAATGTGCTCTGGGGTTTTATTTTAAGTGGTGTGCAAGTTTGAATTTTAAATTAATTGAAAGCACGTGACTTATTAATATCCTGTTCATTTTAATATGAATGCAATTAACAAAAATGCATTTTAATTAAACAAAATATATTTTCTAATGCATTCGGTGCAGTGTTCCAACATATATTTTCAAATTTGTTTTGAAATACATTTCTTTTCAATGTGGATTTCTCTTAAATTAGTTCTAATGTCCAGCCAGGTTTCCAACCAGCTTCCAGTTCAACAGTTTATTCCATTTTTAATATATATATATATATATGTTTTTCAATAAAAAAACCGTTGCGAGAATAAATATTTCATAACATTTCTCCTCTGAACCTCTAAGGTCTTCGACCATTTTAAAGTTTGCATAGGTTCTGTTACTAGGTAATATTGTTTGGTAACTGGTAATTAGACAAATTTCAAAACTCTATACGACCCATCATACTGCAACTTCTGTGCATAAAATACTTCCATTTTGAGCTAGAATTCTAACTTTGACGATTATTTGAATTTTTGAAATTTTCCAAACGTTGATTTTAATGCAGCAACTATCATCACCTGCATTAAAATTCGCCTAATATTTTTTTAAATGCGCCAGCTAGCGATAAAAAGCATCACAATTGAGTATTGAATACATTTATCGTTAATAGATTTTGGGTTCAAAACAACCCAGTGAAATTCCAAAGTCCTGATTATTTTCTTCAATTCATAAAAAATGTTTTGTAAGGAAGTTAAATCCTATTAAAAACTTTTTTTTAACTAATTTTCTCTACCCAAATTATTACCGTGAAAAGTACAAACAAGTAAGGCTTCTTCGAGGTTAGTCTGAAGGGAAAATATCAATATTTACTTAGTAATGCAATATATCTTACGAGATATCATATTCACATTGACACGTTGATAACATTTTGGGAAAATGAAATACTAAAGGTCAGGCCAAGTGCAGGACGTGAACACTTTCAGTCAATCATATACTTAAGAATTTTTATTTTATATAAACTGTATTTTATTGTACTGAAATATTTTTTTATTCTACATCGCTTTAACGCAAAACACTGATAATATTGTTTAACTTTACTAATAGCGCATTCGATCGCTCCAAAAAGGGTGCTCTCAGTGTTGGTTTTTACTCTGAAACCATTCGACCGCTTCTTGTTGTATACTTGCTCGAAATCCGTGCACCCTACTGAGCTGTTCGATCGACCAAGAAGAGTGCTCTAGGAGCGCTCTTGACTACTCCAACTCAGGAGCTAGAGCAGCTTTTGCCTCCAACATGGCGGATTATATTTTGTCTACATTTCCCAAAATCCTCTGCGGTTCTTGTCAGCTGTTGTGTACCAAAAAACCATTTAAACGCCACCATTTCACCATTTTAAACGGATTTCAGAACAGGTAATGTGAATATTTTATGTGTTAATAAAAGTTAATATATTGTGTGCCTATTATTTGACGTATATTGGCGGCTTTATTGTGCTCCGTCGGCCGACGCTTCGCTCCACGCTGTTCGACCGCCAAGAACACGGATGACGTCATTTAGGATACACAGGGTGAAAAAGACGCACAGTCTGGCTACCCTGTATAGGAACAGCTCTGCTCTAGAGCTGCTCTAGAGTAAGACGATCGAATGCGCCATTAGCATGGCTTCCATGACGCCACTAGCACATATTGGACATATTGGACATAATTGGACATAACCCATAGCTGAATCACCATAACTTTCTTTGGAGGCACTGACAAAAATAAACAGCACATCACTGTGCTGTTTATTTTTATTAGTATGAAAACATACAACTAAAATCTTTCCAAGTTGTGTGAGATGATAAATAAATAGGAAATAAAATCAGCAATAAATCATAAAGAATAAATAATAAAGAAGAGTAATTTAAGTTATATGCAGACTACATTATAGAAATGTTCGCACACTTTTGTTTTTTAAAATGTGAATTACAAGAAATCACGTGTTATAATTTGTCAATTTTAAAAACATAAAAAAGTCAAATTGCTTTCAGTTTCAAATTTTCAATTTTAAAAGCCACGGTTAGTAAACTGCTCAGAAATATGCGCTCAAGTTTTCGGACACGCCTAAACTTGCCTGAAATTCGGTAACAATTTTCCTCGTATATGACGACCTTTAGGAAGGTTGTCTGATTGTGCTTTGACAAAAAGGTTTATTTTCAAATAGTGTAGCTAAAATATACCTAACAATGCTTTAAATGTCATCGAACAATTCAACTTTTCCAGTCTAGTCTAGGCCTATACTCGCATAGCAATCCACTACAGAAACACCTTTGACGTCATGCAGCACCAGCAAATCAGAGAGCGTTTTGATTTTGAGGAAATGCGGTGCATTTTTTGCAAGTTTGTTTTTACGTTTTTAAGGCAATAAGTTCATTAACTTGCCTAAATATTACTTGGCATTTCATTATATACCATATTAATAATTCTGGCCGCTAAAAATTTCCTAATGGTGATATAGTGAAAATACCCTATTGCATTAAAAGAATTCATTCGAGGTTATAGCCGTTTTTAAACCAATTAATGCATTCTTTTTGCACACGTGATTTTACGACTGCCCAAGTACGATTGGTTTTTTTTGTCAGCTTCTGTCCGAAAAATGAAAATCTATTTTTCAAAAAAACGTTTGCAAACAAAATTGAAGAATGAAAAGCATGTACTCAATTTTACACAAATTAGAGTACACTTTATCACCATAGAATTCGAAAGACATTGTCGGATAAAATGAGTAAATACATGTAGCTACAGTAGTCTTTCCAAGTCGTAACTGATGCCATTGGTCCAAGGTTAAAACCTGAATCAGCAATGCCCCTGAAAGTCGATTTCCCATAGACACAGGAAGTTTGCAAGGGTGGCTACCCTTTGAGGGGCCACTGTTTCAAAACGTTAATTGATGAGAAATCTAAAAAAAGTTTCAACGATTTCGAAATACAGCGAATAGGATGCAGTGCCAGATTTTGGCAAACATGAACTTGCAAGGAAACGATTCATATGAAAAAACCGAGCGAGTGTTATAATAGTTTCATAATGAGTAAATCCTGTTCATCTTGAAATTGAGTGCTAATCCTAAAGTAACGATGTGAATTTCGAAAGTATTTCCTGATATGAATATTAATTAAATGTATTTTTCTCCAACAGGTTATGTGATGTGTTTTTCTAAAACATCGCAATTCTTAAGTTTTTTAATGAGCACATTTCCATGTATTTTCAAAATAGCTGTGTCAGAGATAAAATCTTGTGTATATTTTCATTCTGATCTTGTACCTTCGCATAAAAATAATGCACGCTGTTGTCCTCCAAAATAATGGAATTTCATTTGACCACCAGCTTCAAGTTTTTTAAAAATCTACCAATAGCATACCAACCTTTACTGCCTCTAATATACTCACCCTATACACATACTGTTACTCATCCTAAACTGCTGATATCCCGGAAAAAAAAATTATGAAAAATAATAAATCAAAGATAAATGTAGATTATGTACATTGAATTCTTCCATCCATCCTTCAAATGTTTATTCCATGCTGACTACTGTCTATTTACAATGATTTGAATTTCTGATGGGTGCCAAGTAAAAAATGGAACTATATATATATTACACGTCCTCACAAGTATTAAAATCCTTAGGACTGAACACACTTTTTTTTAAAATAAAAAAAAACCACCAAGTAAGAGTGGACCAGGGCCAGACATGCCCTTAAGATTTACTTTTATGAATCGACAGACGTACTCGGGACAGCTAGTATAAAAGGGCTCTCATTTCCCCCATAGTTCCTTGAAGAGGGTAGGGCAGGCGTCAGCAACAGTCGTAGAGAAAGGTCATTTACTGCGAGTGAAATCTGATATTTACAATGAATCAATTGAAGTGCCACCACGACTTAAGCATTGCTAACAAACTGTTTCTCATTCAGCTAACACTGGTTCAGAGCACATCCGAATCAAATTTGAGCACTCATTCATAGTCAATTTCTGCTAAAATTTCAGTTGTTTTTCGAAAGCTAACTGCTGTACGAAATTAAGGTTCAATTCACAGCAAGATAGTCGAATTTCTGTTGGCAGCATCTTACAAAGGAACAGTCCAAAAACAACAATTCGGTCCAGATAAAAGCACACTCGGGCCAAGTTAATATTAGGAACATTCTCGCAACATAATTCTCACACACTAAGGCAACGTCATATAACAAAATTGCCTCAGATATTACATCAAATCCAGCGTGTGATCACCAGCATTACATTTATGCATCTGCAGTTATTTTGTGCGAATATTGAAGTTGATATCCTAAATTTAAAGGCTATTCCTGGTAAATAGCAAACTGGAATCAGAAATGTGTAATTTTTTTGATCGTTTTTTATACTAGCTTAGCATATATTTTGTTTCACAGTTAAGTACTCCCAATCAACATTATTTACACTTTACCGTAATTTAAAATTACCCAAGAAGTGTTAAATTTGAAAAAATAAATTACACCGATTTTCACATAGATCGTTATATTACACTGATAGGATAGAATCAACTACATCAATTTTTAAAAAAAAGTTATCAAAAGTCATCCAGCTAACATGCGTAATTATAATTTTCCAATCTTTTGAGTTACCAAAAAAAAATTCACTCCTGCCACGTCAAATGGTGGCTCTCCAATTGAATTTCCGCATTCTCTTAGTGATCCATAAACATGTCCCCGAATGTATTAGAACTTCTGTCATGACAAAATACCCTGAAGAAAATTACAGGGACCAATAATAAGAGCCTGAGCTATGGCATAAGCAATTTGTTCAACCGTCTTTGTGTTTATGGGACACCCGATGTACTACTGTGCAACAATACGAAGACCTATCAATTATTGAGTAAAATTTACATTGATTCCCCTCCCAACGTTTTTGAATTGGTGTAGAGTGTATCTAAAATCTCAGATATTTAAAGGAAAACTATCCAGTTTATAAAAGCATTATATGCCACATAACATATTCTGGAACCTGCACTTACTCATTAAAACAATATGAGCTTTAGCGAGTTGAGTAACTATCTTCACGCAGTGCCTTGAGGATTAGTTGTGATATCATCAAACCAAAAGCAAACAGGCCAGTAATAATACAAAAATCCTAAAGCTACCGGCAGTTTTACAAAACAGCAGGAAAATCAAGCAATGATAAATATAAAGCAAAGAATTTAGTTCATTCTCAACACGGGTAGTCAAGCTAAAATGCAACTGTGTACCCTTTCATAAATGAATGGTCGCCAGAAAATTGAAAGCACTGGATTATACATGAAGTCCATGGCTTTTGTTGCATAATCCAGACCAAAAGATTTCTTGCAGAAAAATTACGAAATGAAAAACAAAATCAAAGCGAACTACATCACAAATAGATTTTGCAAAATTATGTTTGAATAAGGCTACGAATAAATTTAGGAACTATAGATCTTACCATTTTCTACATTATACATCATGGTCGATCGATATGAAAATCATAATTTTTTTTTCTTGTGTTCTATCAGTCACAGGGCTTGCTTACTTTTTATATACCGTACATATACCAACAATTTTAGGTTCTTAAAATATTCTGTACATGTCAGGAGAGACATTCAAGCCAGTTTTTCTTGAATTAATTTCCTAAATTTGACAGGAAACGTTTCTTAGGTCATCAATTGCAAGACATTTTACGAGTTTGCAGTCCTACGTGAATGTCGACATTTATTGTTCAAATTTATTAGGACCATACTCATCTCGACCTCATTTTTTTCACTCTTACTTTCACCGTGTATACTGCAAAAAACTGGCAACGGCAGGAACGGGCATCGTTAAATAACTAAAATGCATCCAAATCTCAAATGTACCAATGTGCAACTGCCCCTAGACCCTAAAATTCACTTCTGTAGGGAGACTAAACAAATGCATACTTTACTTTATGCTGGTAGTATATCGTTTACAGATACATGTAGTACTATTTTCGATATACCTGGGACAACATTCCCCTTTAACGCACTTTTCCCGTTATATACAAAAGTCTAAAAACGGGTGCCCACTCAAAAATATCACAAATATGGATTAAAAAAACTCAAGCCTCGAATAATAAAAACTATATACCGATATTGCATGTCAAGAGCTAACATAACAAAATTTGATTCACAATATCTTTAAAATCTTGTCCCGTGTGGCACCACACGCAATTTGAATGAAATTCAGATACTGCACTATGGAACCTAATTTTCTTATATACATCTACTGTAATTTGAATACAATTAGACATGATTTGTTGTTTGTTGGGTACAAGGGCAATGAAGACCAAAGATCGTCTACACCATGACAGAGAAGGCATTACACATGCCTGTTCCACAACAGTAGACTAGTATAGAACAATTCCAATAACCTGTACTAGAAGAAATCTATCTCAGATATAACAGGAGATAGGAAGCATGAAGGAGAGAAAAAGTGAGTAGTCATGGTCGATTTCTAGAGGCTTAGCATTTGCCTGGGAATTACTTTAGAAAACCACGACAACCGAAATCAAACAGCCAACCCAGGGATTGAAGAGTCCATCGTTGTCATTAGAAATCTTTATTTCGAGTGTTCAGACAAATGCACTCTGGCGGCACAGGTGCAGTGAAAATTGTAAATCTGATTGAGCGACAATGCAAACCATTTAGCATTTGGATTTAACAGTCGACAGAATGAAATTCATTTATGACATAGGTTGGGGGATTTTATAAGTGTTGCAACGTGTGGAAATCTTTAAGAATCAATTCAAAACAAAGAAACATTCTTGTACAATAGTTGCCAAAAAATGGCGTGATGTTTCACATCAATAAACATGGGCTTCACATCTTAATATAAGTGTAGATACACGTGTTTAGCGTTGATCAAAACCAAAGCATGTACATGTTTTTGGGCAACACTGATAAGATAATGTTCTTCTGATAAATTCTGTTTTGAATTTATACATAAAAAGAATCCCCACGTGCCATCATTTCAATGAGAACTAACTGTCCACTGAACACCAAAATTTTGGTGAAACTACCACAATTAATTTTTGAGAAAATTTCAACAGTACTTACCACTCTGTTGTCAATGTCGACTGCTAAATTAAAATGCTTAAACGTTTACCACGTTTGCAAACAGGACATTACTGCAGCCTCTCATGCATGGTGGGATCAATCAGGATGTGGGATTTAGTCACTTGGTTTTGCGCAGCACCGAAGTTTTGAAAATAAGCACAAACCACTGAAACCACATGCAAAATATGTCCGAGTACCATGATTATTGCATCTAATCACTAATAGCCAGTTGCACAAACCTCCCCCCATCCCCCCCACACACACATAAGTTTCTTCAAATGAATAATGTGGAATTTATGTAAGGTAAATCAGAATTTAAAATTGATGCAAAATTTGATAAAATATTTCACATTTGGTGAAACGTGTTTTAGTACTTTAATATCTCAACCGGTTTTTTCCTCTCGTTCTGTTACAGATAGTGTCAATAAATAAATGCACTTTTTGCAAATACATAACAATAGTTTGCTTTTGGCTTGGTAACGATGCATCAACCTCAATGATGATCAAACAAAGAAATGTGATTGCTCAAAGCTCTCCTTTCTACAAATAGTATGCAGATAGTTTTCTAACAGGACTTTACCTAGCCAACATTGGTATCACAGCCTGAGTGAAAACCTTAATACATTATTAATGTTTGTTCTATTCGTTTCGAACAAATAACTGGTCAAGCCTAAGTTTTGGTGTCAGGTAGCATATAACTCTTTCATAGAATGGATAGTATCCCACCTTTAAGACAGTTTCAATGCTCAAGGTAGAATACCAGCAAGTTTTCCTTGCTCATCTTTGCTGAGGAACGACGAATATGACAAAATTTTGCTTCGGTCAAAACGAGTACTTCTGAACAGAGAAATGGCAAGAGAGATAGAAAGTGATAGAGAAAACACATGACCAAGCACGGGAATGGTGAAAGTGCCCCACGAAGCAGACGTCTAGAGCTGGTAGACTGGGTACCCACACGGCTTTTTTAATGAGGAGCACACGGCCTTCAAGCCAAACCCAAAGCCTCGCTTCGTCGCATCTGCTACACACAGAAACACACACGAACGCGTCACAAATAGCAGCGTTGCCAGATATATTACCGGCCAGCCCAAACCTTTGCTTTTGACTATGGTTTCCCAACTTCAGGTAACTTCCATCGGCAGTGCATTTTCATTTAATAAATTGTCCACTTTCACCTTTGGATTACTTTTCTCCACCGGACCTTCACTGCAATATAGAAAATGTCACCTATAGAACATTTGTCAATGACTAACCAACGTATTTTAAATTCTATTTAAAAGCACATGATCTCCAAAATGAAGATTAATCATGTTTTACCTCGAATAAGGTAACACTGCCTACGGCCATTAGTACAGTCCACCCAATATTAAATTTTAAGACCAAGGGAGAGTATTTTGGACGAACCAGCAAACTTACCTATTTACATTAGCTTCATTTGATGATCCCATCTGAGCCAGTTTTAGATCATGCGCTGCTTGCCTGAAGGGACCTGACCTGGATGCAATTACATTGATTGGACTGGAAACACAAGACGTCGTATGTGAAGATGTGTGGGTGGGTGGGAGGGCAAGGACGAGTGATAAAGATGAGGACTGAGAAGGTGAGGCCATTCTATCCAATGAAGAAATGCCTGATAGTTTGTTAGAAGGTGGAATGCTAGTAACATCTGCAAAAGACATAGAATATAAGAATTAAGTTTGGAAAGCAGATTTTAATTTCCCTATGACTGCGAAATGTCCTCTTTCATGTTCTTGGTCAAAAGTATTGCAAACTTCCTACTGCCATTAATTAACACATTAAATTGATAATCTCTTACTTGGCAGTGGAAAGGCCAACTTAGATTGGATGGACCAATCTAGACTAACGAAATTATGAAAAAAACTGTTAACAATGACAATCTTAAAAATAAGAACAGCAACAACTGAAATGGGCCGACATTACATCTGTTCAGAGATAGTTTTAATAAACAGGGTGTATTACTCATCTAAGCCCTTTTACATGAAATTTGACTAGACCACAGTTTGTGACCGATTGAAATTAAAATATGACACAAACCGTCATAGAAATAATTTTATTCGCAAATTGAATTAAGCAAAGAATTTCATAAGCTATCATTTAGGGAGATTTTCAATGCCACAATTCACAAAGTTTCAATAGGAACGAGTCATTTTTAATGACTACACCAACTTCCCACCAGTTATTTTCACATGGCAACCCAGACAATCTATATCCAGCTTTTTGTCAAAAGTCTATAGCCAAAATACTGCACATTTTTGTAAACATCACAATAGTGATCATCCAACGACCAGTACTTTTAAGATTAGCATAAAAACGTCAGAATTTCAAAATATTTTTGAATGCTATAGTTCTAATGTTCATGGTGGCAATTTAAATGAGCTGATGAGTCTTTTAAAAGACATGTTTCATACTTACAAGGGGTAGTTGGTCCGTTACTTAGAGCTATGCTATTGTGACTGCTGGTAGATGGATGATTGGAAGCGTTTGTTGCAACGCTTTGATGGGGACTAGTAAGGGTGCCCAAAATGCCAGACACCTGAGTGGTTGTGATAACAGCTGAAACTGCAAACTGCGCACTCGCTGAATCGACAGTAAATTGGGAGGTGGGTTGCGATGAGAGGGAATGTTCACTAGGGCCAGCAGCTCCATCCTGCTTCAGCCTCTCAATCTGCCGTCGTTGCATTTCCACCAGTTCTTCTTGGTGCGACTGGAAGCTCTCGACATTAAACTCCATTTGATTTGCGACCCCGCCTGTTCCACAACTCGTGCCAACACCAAATTGTCCGCTACTAGTGTTATTTGAACAAGCTGTCCTACTCTCCCCCCTATCCTTGCACTCTGTCCCTTCCAAAGCACATGGCGGTGTCTGAGGCCGAAAATGGAGCCTACAATTAAAAGATGGTGGATAAAACATATTTCACATTGACTCAAAACGAAGCAGTGACCTGGGTCGGGTGGGTGTCTGCTATTAGCAATCTAAAAGTTCCCTAAATGTATTTGCGGAAGTTTAAAGGCATCAATAAATTTTCAATAGAAAAAGTTCTACGAAGATCCAAAAACACTGGGTAATTTCTAGAATGAATACATCAAATAAACATTTTCAAAGCAAATTAGTATTCTATAACAAAGAAATGCATGTAACATTGAGGAACTCCACAACAATTTACAAATTTCCTAGTTTTGTTGGTAGGCAGACACCCTGATTGTGAAGATATATGAAACATAAAAGTTATTAACCATTCATTTCGGATTTCAGATAACAGCTCGTTGGAGGACTGCAATCCATTGGGAATCACAGGATTGTTGTGATTGGTAAGGTCGAAGTCAGATAATAGGTCATCGAAAGGGGTGCACGCGCGATCCAACAATACACGGCCGCCTCTACCTATCCTCCTTCTTGCAAAGCCCAGACAACGAGGCCTTGGCAAAGATATAGATGTGAGGCAGTAGCGAAACTTGCGATCGGCTAGTCCTCCGTCCTGAGCGGAACACCACGGCCAATTACCCATTCCTTCCAAGATGGGCTACACAATATTAAACACAAATGAGCCAAGTTTGGAAGAGAAAGTATCAGAATTGGCAAGTGGAAAATTCCTCGCACGAAACGCACAGCTTGATAACTGCAGTTCTTTCGTCTCCGGAAAGCGAACTGGCCGTCAGGATCATTTTCATCCTCTTGCTCTGAAGGTGAAGCACCCTGTAAGTAAATAGCAAATTTATTTGTAATTTTTTATGTTTTAAGTATTGCCAACTGTGTTACATTTTAAAAGTACACTTTCATTTAAGATTTACAAAGATATATTGGTTTAAATAAACTTAAAATAAAACAAGACCTTTTACTCTAAAATTTGGACAACTTATTTACTCCCAATTTGAGGGATTTTAATTTAATAAGGTGAGCTAATTATATTCAACCAAATTTATCTTATCTATAAGTAAACTTTAAGCTTCCAAATTCCCAAACTGTAAAAAGAAATAATAACTCACAGTTGTAACCTCGTCTTCAGAACTGACGCTTAAACCACAGCCGCCATCCACCATATCTACGTATCTGACAGATGACTGTGAATGAACAGAGGTTTGTTGGCTGTCTTTGTGCTTACGCTTCTTGTATTCTCGCTTTTTACGTGACACTCCTATTTCAGCCTACAATTTTTCACCAAAAATAAATATTTCAATACGGAACAACAATGTGTATCATAATATATCATGTTAAACATAGTATGAATAATTAATATAATTTAAATGGACATATAGTTCTTCAAAATCCACTAACAAGTTTAAAATTACTTTAACAATCTATGCAATTAAATTTCACCTTTGATAACCTATTCGGCCATTCTGGCTGCCTATTGATAGTATACTGATTACTATTGCTATGCACAGCCACGAAAGTAGGTTTGGTACTATTTTTGATCGCAGACAGCTCAGCTAACAGTTGACCACTAAAATCACCAGCTTGATACCTATAATCAAATCAAATGGGTCAAGACAATGCAAGACAACAAAACTGAAGGTGATTTCAGCAAAACTGAAATCACCAAAAAGAATATGTTGAATTGTACCTTTTCTCAAATATTTCAACTGTTAAATGGAGATGTTCGCGCTTTGATTTTTCTCTTCTTTTAACAAGTTCGATTAACGTACTATAATAAAATGAAAATAAAATGATGAGTATATAAATCTACAGTGTAGTGCTTTAAAAAGAAGTTAAAATCTGGCTACAAGTCAGCCAATCTGAGATATCCCTGTAGACGTATTTTTGCTTTATTTTGTACTTACACTGCCCGACTGAGATCCCTTCGCAATTTGAGCATTTTTTCATAGGATGCTTCATCATTTTTCCTATTCTATAAGATTATGTAAACCTATCATTATACCAAGTTGGCAAACAAGAATTTTAATCTTTTATTCATCAGACAACTCTCTAATTACCTTTCTTGTTTGCATTTTTTCTGTTCGTCTCCTGAAGGCTACATATGGATTGTTGTTTGTGGATCCATCTCTTTTCTCGGTTTTTACTTGCGGTATTAATGGATGTTGCTGAATAAAAACAACAAAAGTATTAAAACTAAATTTATCAATTCTGCAAATTTCAAATATTATCAGATTTACGATTCTTAATGAATGGCAAATTTAATTCAAAATAATGTTCTAACTGTACTCACAGTTCGTAATCGTTTGTTTAACCAATAATCGTAAACTGCTATGATTAAGTCGTCATCCTCTTTTAATAATGATTTGGCCTCTTTTAGTGTCACAACCTAAAATGAATTATAATGAACATTCTAGATGCCATAACTACATGTTAAAAAAGTCCAAACTGATATAAAAAGTTAACGTTTTCTAAAAGGTTCAAGTAAAATTACCGTATTCCCCCGCAAATAAGTGCATGGCACTGTAAATAGGGGGAGACCTCCATGCCACTATACCCGGGGAATA
>JAQGAO010006060.1:0-12755 GCA_034697705.1 Ommatoiulus sabulosus
GTTAGGTTAGGTCACCAGCGAAGAATTGCAGGCGGCGAAGAATTGCGAGCGGCGAAGAATTGCTGGCGAAGAATTGCCAGCAAAGAATTTTCCGTGAACCGAGTGTTTCACCTAGATACTCCATATACACCATTGGCAACAATGCTATCTCAAACTGGAAACTCAAAAGGACCTGGGGATCTCTTTTAGTTTTGATTTGAAATTTAGCCAACACTGTACCCACATAGCTCGCCAAGCCCACAGTAGAGCAGATCTCATCAGAAAATGTTTCCAGTGCGGGGATGTGGACATCTTGTGACAGGCATTTACCGTGTATGTTCGCCCAATGCTTGAATTTGCGTGTGAAGTATGGAGCCCCTATTTACAGGCTGACCAAATCAAAATTGAAGCTGTGCAGAGAAAAGTCACTAAAAAACTACTGGGTTTTCAGGGTCTTACCTTATAAACAACGGCTAATAGCATTGAGAACAGAAAGCCTCGAATTACGAAGAATTCGTTTTGACCTTCGCAGTTGCTACAAAATCTGCCATAACTTAACCTTTTCCTGATTCCCACTGTTAGGTAAAAAATTGACTAACACAAATCTGAGAAGCCAAGATAAATAAATAACTCGGGACACTATACAAAAAAGACTTGTAGGCACTTCTTCTTTGGGCCTAGAGTTGGCAGAGTTTGGAACACACTATACCTGCTGAGGTTGTGATGGCCTTTACATTTTCCAAGTTTAACACTCAACTGAGAGCAGTAGATTTCGCACATTTCGCTAACCTAATTCTCTGAGCTCTCTCCTATTGTTCACACTCAATGTATTTCTATGTTTTCTGACTGCGTGTATTGTGATTGCATTCTGGGGTAGATGTAAGTGATGTTTATGCATCCCTTCTATGCCCTTTCCTAGACTGGAATAAAGCATTTATTATTATTATTATTATAACGCATGCAGTGGCGCCACCGAGCACGCTGACATCACGCCGATATCAGCGTTCATTGTGAGCCCCAAAGCTGGAAACAAAAAGATGAAAAGAAGCTGAAGGAAGGACATTCAGTGGTATATGTGTACGTGGTAACCGAGATTTGATTAATTGACCGCAGTATACTTTTGGGTGACCATTTTTTGCGGGGCAAAATAACTTATTTTGGTACGATATAATTATATGCTGTATTTCTTCAGTGCATACACAAGTAGAACCTCTCTTATGTCAACTAATTGGGACCAGAGGTGGTTGACATAATCAAAAAGTTGACATAAGGGAGGTGGAAATTCCAACCAATAGAAAACTAATTTTAAAAAATAGGAAACAAGTCAATGAAGTATTCAGAGTTATTTTATCAAATTACATGTACATATTTATCACTTTTATTGGACAGGTTTAAAAAAATCATGAATCTTTTTCCGTTTCACCATCTTTATTTTTGTTTGTCAAAGCCAAATCCCTTATTTTTTTAGTTGAAATAGCTGGACTACTGCCTCAAACGAGGTACCCTAATGTATTTAATTAATTTTTTTAAGGTTGAGGCCAAAAAACGCACCGTTTGGTGGTCAGGAGCTACGTGCTGATGAGTTGACATATTAGAGGTTGACATAAGAGAGGTTCTACTGTACTCGTAGACGCGCATAAGCGTCAATTTCTCCGTTTATCGGAGAACGTGGTGACTTTGCATGGTTGCAAACCCTGCAAAGTGTAAAAGTCTTTCCGTTTTTCTACATAAGTGTATCTGTCGCTGCCGAGCGCCTTGATTTCTTCCGCTTCTTTATTGACGTGTATAAGAATCGACTATTTGTTCAGCGGGGATTTAACTTCCCAGAATCAATCTGTCAGAAATGGCGCTCGCACTTACGGCTTTCCTTTTCACGCGAGTCTATATACAGGGGACAACTGCGAAATAAAACATCTTCCGAGAATATATTCAGGATATATTGTATATACACATCGGTGACTGCCCACGAGGACTCTGTAATTCACGGACATTCGTCTCCCATATCCCTTTCATCGCACGCTGCAGTGACAATCTCACCATGCACCCAGACATAATGACCCCGAAATCTTACATTTATATATGTCATTTGTCACGTGGTATAAAATTTAATTATTTATGGCCGTTTTAAATGCGTGGTGTTGACGTTAAATTCACGCCTAATACGTGGATTCAAATTGATACATCGGTATATATAATATTTACAAACGTCACGTTTAAAATTATGGACATTGCATAGGGGCCGATCAAAAGGACGTCCTCATGTAGGGGGTAGGGGTTAAGGGGGATATGTCGAGTCACGGACACAGTGTGGACAGGGGGAGGGGAGAGGGGTATGACAAATGTTCAAATTTAAAATGTTTCCTGCAGTACATATTTGCAAAATTTTCATTTTTCTCTATGATAAACTTGCAAAATTGTCAACTTATTCAGAGATCATCCTTAAAGCATTTGCAAAATTTTCCACGTTTTCCCCAGCCAAATTTGCAACATTTTCAACTGTTTTTGAGTTTATTGACGGGACACAATGAGGACAGGGGGGTATAGGGGGAGTCCAATTTTGGGAAATTTTTGAGGACGTCCTTTTTGAATGGCCCCATATTGATACCCAATTTTTTTTACAAACAAATATCATCATTGTTGTTTTTGCGAGAAATACGTGGAGAAGGATTTCATTCAAACTAATTCGATGAAACGTCGTACATGTTTATAGTTTTTATTTTTGAAGTCATGTTTTGTTAGACTTCTGATAATACGAAATATACGCTTTAAACGAACAAATGAATTGACGTCCCCATCGAGATACGTCATATACCCAGGCTCGACCGTATACTTTCTTAGCTTTTACGAGCCCATGTGAATCGAGTTCACGCATATTCCGTATACAACTGAGTTGACCGTTTCATCTACAGTATATATTGCAGTATATATATAGTGTTTTCGACTTCCTCGTAAATTTCCAAGTAAAAACGATTGCATTTGCTCCGCGCGGCTTAAGAATAAGCCAATGTCTTTGACGCTCGCGTTTCAACGAGACAAAAGTCATTGTTTCAAATAGAAATTCGCCAGGAATCCTTTTTTGATACGACTCAAATGAAACTGCAATAAAATCATTCATCCTACTCGATTTTCCCCTTTTTTTTCTCATATCCCTTTGAGACGGTCACTCGCTATAGAAACCAGTCTTTTGATCGCACGCGTGATTCGTCTTTTATTTCACCTTTTCAAAGGCGAACCTTAATAAAAAAAACGGTGAATTTTTACATTTTTTTTCCTTGTTTTTCTACGGAGTCATTGTTTAAAATGGCTGAAATTGGCGAGGAGAAAGTAGTTTCATCGAGTGGACCTTATATTTGGATCGCTTAAGCTTAACTTCTTGACGATGAAATGAGCTTTTAGAGCTAGCTAGCTATTATATAATCTCACTTTGTTTACTTTACTTTTCATCGATCTTCCGACTGAATTCATCGAAATTGAAAGAAAGAAATTTGAAAAGTGTAATCTCACACTTTCGATACGAAGTAATTGCAGACGCCTATATTGGATTACGTTAAACCTTCTGTCTGAGGACCCCTAATACTGCGTATCGCGTACTGAATAAAATTAATATAAATTACATTCGTGTATAGGATGTGTATACGGTTTCGAACCGTGTTTTTCATCGGTTCGAAAGTAAATAATGTAAATGAAAACGGTATAAAATCATAAAAAAAATGTTTAAAACGCGACATCGTATATTACACATGCAGTTTAAAACTTGACCGTTCAATATTTTACGTCCATCCACGACTCTCGTCTATGACGTCACATCCTCCGTGAACCGGATACCCCCAGCGTGAGTATGGAGTGATTCGACTCGTAAATACAATAACAATACGTCGGTTAATAAAATAAATAGGATTGCGGCTATAAAAGAAATTAATAAAGTACTTCGACGAATATGCTAATTATAGTTGACGTCTTCTAAACGCTATCCGATCGTAATTAAATGGCGGAAAGTCATAACATCGCCGTATAACAGTTATATTTTGAATTTTTCGAATATCCCCGCTGAGTTCATTTCGACGAAATTCGGTTCGGCATAATGTATATATCGATTTAATTTTCACGGTCGTTGAATGCAAATACAAAGTGACCAATTGCTTCGTATTATAAACTAGAAATATTTTCTCAATTTATGAGTTTAAATTTATTATTATCACTGCGGGGTATAACAGGAAGTGGTTGCCCGGTGTCCGGTATGTATATATATATATATACGTACATGTATAAAACATGTACGCCATATATTACTGTATTAAGTGATAAATGATATTATGTATGGCATGATCTGGTCGCATGCAGTTATGAAGCACCGTTTAATCTGCTGATAAATTAATATCGTAGAATTTCTATAAAATGCAATGAAGGCGCATTGAATATATAGTTTTTATATGCATTGGCGCCGCGTATACAGTAAAACCTGTTAAGAGTGACCACCAAAAAAATGCCATGTACACAGGTGGTCACTATATAAAGAATCCCTGAATTAAATTAAAATGAACATGTACACTGTTCTTGTAGGCTACATGTAGGCTGTAATACATGTAGTAAAAAACCACAAAACCAAAAAAGTTCAAAATCATGTCCAAGTGCATTATTACATACAGTATATTTATTGACTTATTACACAATTTTTTTTTTAAAGAAAAAATTATCAAGTTGTATTTGTTTTAAATGCTTTTTGCTTTTTGCGATCATGTTTTCAGTGATTTTTTCGATCTGAATCACATGATCGGCTGAATTATTTGAGAACCACTGAGGTTAAAGCAGGATGTAAGGTGATTCATCCGTTATCTGGTCACTTTATAAGGTTCATTGGCAATGTAAAAATTGCAAAAAAGACAACACACACTGGTCACTGTACACAAGAGACCGGGGGTCACTATACGGAGAATTTTTATGAAGGAAATGTACACTAGAAAAAACAAAAACACTAAAAAGTGGTCAACATAAACAGGTGGTCACCATTCAAAGGTGGTCAGTTTTCCATGTTTTACTGTATTTTCATGGCAATAGTTTAGGGTCCATTAAAAAAGAACGAGCTCATGTAGGGGCGGGGTTGAGTCACGGACACATGGAAAAGTCAGAGAACTTAAAAACTCAGGGTCTATTCGCCAACTTTCAAATTTTTTCCATGGTACAAATTTGCAAAATTTTCATTTTTCTCGGGCATAAACTCGAAAAATTGCCGACCTTTTCCGAGGTCATCTTTACAGATTTTTCCACGTTTCTTCGAGGACAAATTTGCACAAATTCCCAACAGATTCTGAGGACAAATTGTCAAAATTCACAACCTTTTCACAGTATATAAAATTAACGTTTTCCGAGTACAAATTTGCGAAACTTTAAAAATTTTCCGAATACATTTTTTTGTAAAAGTTTTGGACGTCTGAATGGGGAGGAAGGGGGTCCTGATTGATCGGACAGGGGGTAGGGGGGAGTCCAATTTTGATATATATCGGGCGTTTATTTCACGATTAAGTTCCGCGTTTCACTTATTCGAGCTTAATATCGCGCCTTAATAATGATAACGAATGAGATTACCATGATATTAAACGTAGATGGCGCCACCGACGATCAGTCTCGTTAAGGTATTCGTGTTTATGATCATGGGAGCAAAGTGTATACCCATCGCGTGTACCGGCTATAAGTTTGATCGGAAACATCGAATTTAATCGCTCACCTGCTCGAACAATTAAGCGCCTCCATGGCGTACCACGTGATGCATGGCGTGCTCGTCGTCGTTAAGACGTCCAATTGAAGTGCACGTTGCACGATGGCTGCTGCATGCGTGGAATTAAAAGCTGCATGCGTGTTAATTCGGTCGATGTTATCGCTTAAATATTGTTATCTCTTTGATACGAAGCGAGTGCTCCGTGCCATCATTGGTTGCACCCCGCAAATCGATGCAGCGCCAATTAATTTATTGGCAGCTGCTATTTCACGCATTGCCTTTAATTAAATTATAAGGCGGCTAATTTCGCCTAACTTGTATTTTTATAAACGCCGATTCAGTTTTTCGACGTTGAATAAACGATTAACCGATTTATACGGCACTCGAATGACAATTTTATACATTCGTGGATTTGTTCGATGTTACGTCTACGTGGATTAGTTCAGCTCGAATTAACGCTATGTAAAGCAGTTCAATACGAATCCGTAACCAAATTAATTGATTCTCGTTGATCGTGCATATATTGTCGAGGTTACTTTACGAGTTCTCAAGGTGTCATTTTATAGGAGAAATAACTCGGGTGTATCGATTTGTTAAGTAAAATTTTATTTTCTTAAAAGATGATATATAATGTACGTACATGTATACTGTAGACCAGGGTTTCTTAACCTTTTCATCATCATGGACCACTTGCATATTTAAACAATCTGATGGACCCCTTACAAACTTAAGTGTAGGGCAGGTTTATTATATTATTATTTTTATTATTGTTATTATTTGTAACGTCTTCGTGGACCCCCAGTACCTAATCCAGGGTTAAGAAACCCTGTTCTATAGGGACGATTATCAAGCGGATGACTCAAATCGTGAATGTCCTCTAGATCAGATTAACAAGATTTCGGTGCATGTTTCAGATTCGATGACCCCATCTTTCAAACGTTACGGGTCAACGTTAATATTCAACGACAAACAAACAAACGTAACGGACATAAGTGAAATATTGAAAACTCCTGCGTATTGTATTGTATTTTTTTAAAAAAAAAAAACGGTTCATACCATATCCAAAGGTTTCTACAATTTGAGCATAATCATGCATGCAATGCAGCTCATACAAGTATAAGTATAGAGAGTAAAGGTAAGATCACACAGAAAGCATATTGCAGGCGTTTACTACTCTGCGTACACTATAGCGCCATCAAGCGGGATAAGAATTCGCCATGCGTTTTAAATGAGGAAGCGCACAAAGAAAGCTTAGCCGAGCCAGGCTGAGCTTACAAGAAGCGCTTGTAAAATTTTAGAAATCTGAAAGCAGATTTGTAAGACACAGAGTGGCACACAGATCACTATTGGTCAAAAGTGTAGCCATCGATTTTATGCCGCCTATGTACCGTAAAAACGTGTCATGATGCGCATGTAGGAAGGTTTTCCAACATTATACCGTCTTTTACGCGGAATGTTTCACCTAAAGCATAACGCATGCATTGGCGCCACCAAGCACACTGACCATCACTCTGATATCAGCATTCATTTCTGGTAACAAGAAGCTGAAAACAGGCAGGAGAGAATCTGAAAGAAGCACGTCGAGTCCCTTAACATTGAGGCGTAATTTTTGAAAGTGTCGCTGTAAATTTCCTGCAAAAGGGATTGATAAATATCGAGAAATGACGAAGATTTCCATAAAAAGTGCGTTAAAGAGCAGCGTGACTAAAAATGCGGAGTTTAGTTTAATCCGAGCCACGAGAGAGAGACATTTACTCAAAATGCCTGTAAAGATTTGCCCGATTACAGCATCTATCGGCATTATAATAGGAATGGGGGAGAAATAATTCCTGATAAACTGAAATGCTTAATATAATCTAATTTGTTCTAGTTCGTTGAATTGCAAAAATAAGTAGTCTGTAGGAAGCGCGAGGAGCAACATTACCATAGCTACCAATTTGGTGCAGGCATGCCTTCGTAAACCCGCTTAGAAATATAGCATACGTTTGGAGGGGGGGAAGAAAAAAAAAAATACAATAACTTATTCATGGATCTGCATTTATCATCAAAGACGCCTACTGTAATTACAAATGCAGAAAACAGGGATTTCATCGATTTCCTCGTGTCCAAAATATGCTATTTAAAGTCGTATCTGGCGAAGAAAGATTAAAAACACCTTACGAAAGGCGTGTGGGAAACCTGTCTTTGTGAAAATTCGAGCAATACTTAATACGCGTTAAAGGCGATGAATACGACTACGATACAGTGGAACTTCATTAAGAACTCGCTTTATACCAGGGTTTCTTAACCTTTTCATCATCATGGACCACTTGCAATATTTAAGTAATCTTACGGACCCCTTACAAACTTAAGTGTAGGGCAGGTTTATTATATTGTTATTTATTGTTATTATTTTTAACATTTTCGTGGACCCCCAGTACCTAATCCATGGACCCCAGGTTAAGAAACCCTGCTCTCTAGTCAATGCCTATAGGTGCATGTATGGTGTTCTTGGTGCGACCTTGAAGGTATCTCTAGGGACACATGGATAATTAACAAATTAAGGGATTGTTTCTTGATTATCAAAGAAAAATTATGAATGTGCGGCCCAAAATCCAGCATGCAACTATTATAGCAAACATCAGCCCGACAACTATTGTCACTTACCTATAGGGCAACATATCTTTGCCGAGCTGATCATTGTATCATTTTGCCACTAATTCTGCATTTTTCTTTGATGATCAACGAATTTGTTGAAAATTGGCACAGGTTATGGAAAACTTGCTTCAGATCTGGCGCCGAGCAAGGTAGTTTAGAGGTTAGCATTCTCATCTTGCATTTGGTAGGCCCAGGCTAGATTCCCAGGTCAGCTATTCTCTATTTTGGTTTTTTATGGTTTCCCACAATTTCTACAAGCGAATGTTGAGACAGTTCCTATGTTAAATCGGCCATGACCATCTTCCCATCCCACACTCCTCCTTAAAGTCCCAAACACGGGAAATGTAACTAAATTGTGATGTTGGGGTCCATCATGACCAGACTGCATTGTCTGACTAAATTTATATAATCATCCTCCCTGCCAATTGGTGCTATGTACTGACTGCAAGGTAAAGAATTGAATTGGGGCCCTAAAGCCATGGCTTCATTGGCTTAATGGTAAATACACGATTTTTATTTCATTATTTTCCACCTGATGCTTATTTAATCAAATGTTTTTAATTGTCTTTTGACTGAAAATGTTTATTTATCTTCGATTTATCTTATATGCAGGTTATAGTTAATTTTCTATGTTTTAGGTGGATTCTCCTAATTTCTGGTTTGGGTTTTAGCAACAATGCTTCTTTCATGCTCAATATACAGTTGTTTATTGATGCAGTAACTGGACTGCTGGGCGATGAATGTGAGCAGAATTCTATGTCAAGGATATGTCGAGTTATTATAGCTGGAAATTCGTTAAGTAAAAGGACCCAAGACAAGGACTTCATGGCAAAAGTTAATAGTCCCTAATTTTGCCTTGATAAACAATAATGCGTTACACATCCTCACACATGCTGGTTTTTCTTATCTAGGCAAAATACTTAACCAAAAATTCTCATGCTGCTAGTGTTGAGGCCATGCAAAGCTTGGACGATTTGTTGGAGCAGCTTGTTGTAAGTCCTGCTCACTGTATGATTTCATAACTTTGAAATTGTAAATTACTCGAAGTTAATCTGATTTATTATGATATTCCTTTTAGACTAATGTGGATGTTGATATAATGCCTGGAGAGTTTGACCCTTCAAATCACATACTTCCGCAACAGCCATTTCATCGATGTATGTTTCCTAAGGCTGGCAAGTATACGACTTTACATGGGGTCACCAACCCGTATGAAGCACAGATTGAAAATATCAGGTTAGTATCTAGCTATTGTTTATTTAGTTTCAGTTTTTATTATTTTAATATCATGGAATACTGTATTTATAATTATGCATCGATTTTGCGACAATATGCCTTTTTTGCAATTAATGAACTAACGTTATACAAGTAGATGAACTTGCTACAGGTGCACTTTTAATTTTTAACTAGGTCATTTATTTATCTTTCACCTGTTAATAGACCAACCACACTATTCCTTGTGTTGCGACACATTTGGTTTGATAGTAATAGGGAGGCATATGTAATCACCAATTGGTGACCAATTGTTGCACAGCTGCAACAGTTATGAAGATGCATATATTTTCAAACATATTTCTAACTTATGTAAACAGCTAGTAAGATAAACCTAAGAACATGCCTCAAACCACTTAAGTTTTTCTCTTGAGTGCTTTCTGTTTGGGTTTTTGTGTTCAGGACTGAAGTCTAAAATGATATTTTACATTGAGGTTTTGCTTCTTATTGTTTGCTATTTTTACAACTGAGGATAATCTTAATGTTCAGGGTTGCTACCGACCTGGAAAGTCAGGGAAACGGCCAGTTGTCAGAGAAAGTCAGGGAAAATAACTGATTTAAGCGCGGATTTGTCAGGGAAATCAATATTAAAACTGCAGTAAAATGCGGCAGATCAAAGATGGAGGGCATCAAATCTACTTCCTCCGTTCCTTGAAGTCGTTTGAAGCTACACAGGTTGCCCTAGATTGCCGCGCATTTGCGACATTCCAGCAAGTGCGAAATTTTTAACCAATTACATGCTCTTCCTGGGTCATGAACAAGGATCTCATGATCAAAGGGCGGGGTTAGGGCACAAAGAGGAGAAATTGTCCTTCAGGCTTGCCGGTGAAATCATTCAAATTGATGCTATTGTTTTTAATGCTCCAGATGTTCAATTCATGAAGATGCCAAAAAAAGAATAGCATTATGTTAATTGCCTTTACTGAACTTTTCCGACTCCATGTCAGCATCTTTGAAGTACTAAGTAACTGGATTTTGGCATTATTATCCAAAAAGACAAAATGAAAATAACAGGTACTGCACTGACTGGAATCTAACACTTGGTTGGTCACAATTTATTAACCAGTAGTACGGTATCATACAAGCAGTAGATTCCAGTCAGTGCAATACCTGTTATTTTTCGTTCTCTGTGCAATCAGTGCAGTGTTATTGTGAAAGAAAAAGGTAAGATTTTAAAATTCCATAATTTTTTTTAATTTTCCAAGTTTGGCCAAGCCCAAATTTGCCAAAATGTCCACGTTTTCCTGAGTTAATCGGTATACATTTTACAATACTCCACGTTTGCCCAAGTAGATATGTTGCAATTCTCCACGTCTCCCCATGGACAAATTCGCAATATTTTTAACAATGTCCGAGGATAATTTTCCACATTTTCCCCGAATACAAATTTTCAAGTTCCAGATGATAAATTCATGGAGATTCCAAAAGAAAAATAGCATTTCAATTGACTTTACTAACTTTTGAGGGTGCCGGTGCATGGTGACATCATTTTAAATACATGTTTATTATAGTTATCCAGATCATGCGACAAATTTGCAAAATTTTCCACGTTTTTCCGAGTTTAAATTTGCAAAATTTTCTACGTTTTCCCGATTTCAATTTTTGAAATGGTCCATGAGTTCCTGAGGGGAAAATTTGAAAAAATTGTCACATTTTCCTGAATACAATTTTTTGAAATTTTTCATGTTTTTCCGAAAACAAATTCAAAGATCTATGGTTACGGTAAATCTGATTCATCTAATTTGTACACTTGAAATTCATTCATAATTTTTTTAAATACTTGTTTTTACAAGGTGATAAAAAAAATTATAATAAACAAGTAGGAACAATAGAATTATTTGTCCGCAAAATGGTACATTCTTATCAAGGAATGTCAGGGAAATTAGATGTCAAATTTTGGTAGCAACCCTGATGTTGGAACATGTAGATCTTGCTAGTCATTGGAGAACATCAAGTAATGTTAGTTTATACATATATTAGCTGGGTCATTTGGAGTGAATGTTCCATTCACCATGCAAAAGTTTGCAAAACGTTTGCTGTTGATCTACTAGAGGTTAGCAATGCGTTTTATCCATATTCCTAACCAACATGGAGCAAACACATAATGGGTATAGCTAATTAAAGTGTAGGATTAAATACATTCCAATTACAGTGACAAACTTCCAGCTTAAAACAACAGCAATGGGGCACAAACTGTCTTAACTAAAACTACAAATCAATCCTAACCTCACATAGGTAAAACATGTAATAGCAGCATAGGTAATTAACAAAAGAAAAACTATCAAACTTAAAGTAATATATTCACCTCAGCCATGCTATTGGTTGCATAAGGGTACCCACACTACCCTGGTGTTGACTCCAGATTGGAGCCTTGATCCGAACAGATTTTTAATGCAAAAGTGAGCTGCTTTTATACTAATTTCAGAGGGTAGAGTGCTTAATTGTACGCTAAATTATTGCAAAACTAATATGAAAGAAGGAAAAAACTTGTTCATGAGATTGAGAGTAATTAAACTAAACAGAGACACGACCAAAAACGTTATCAAGGTTAGAAACGACGTTACGCCACCTGGGCCATGTGGCTTTCTTCAAGTTTATTCTCAAATCTCACTGGCTCACATCCTCAAATTCCGAAACATAGGCCTACCCACCATCTTGGAAATTCGAAGATGGAGAGCAAATTGAATTCATTAAATGTGGAAGTTGCTCTCTTGACTTGTATTTTTGAGTTATC
The DNA here is from genome assembly GCA_034697705.1 of Ommatoiulus sabulosus. Lineage (NCBI taxonomy): Eukaryota > Metazoa > Arthropoda > Diplopoda > Julida > Julidae > Ommatoiulus > Ommatoiulus sabulosus. The sequence goes on from JAQGAO010006060.1 coordinate 12,336, forward strand.
ATAAATGGGAATTAAAAATCAAACACTGCGTTAAAATGTCACCTTTTATAAAGATCTTAAAAGTCCTAAAATTTAATCTAAAAATGTCTTAGAAAGTCCTAAATATTAAATCTTAGAAATCGTTTGCCACCCTGGTAAATAGGGATGCGGACAGAAGATTTCCGGCGAAAGACCGCCGGACAAAAGAAGGCCGTAAAAAGGTCGCAAGACAAAAATGTCGCTAGTTAACATGGTCGCGTGTTAATAAGGTCGTCTAGCAAGAAGACCGTCAAACATGAAGATAGTCAGCACAAAAGTCGTATGACAAAAATGTCGCCTAGATCAGTGTTTCTTAACCTTTTTACCCCAGCACTGCAGACAGTTGGAAATAGTAAAAATATTTTACAGATCGGTAAGGTAGAATTACAAATCATAATCAGG
>JAQGAO010006061.1:0-12755 GCA_034697705.1 Ommatoiulus sabulosus
ATAACTCAAATTTTCCATATCTCAAATTTTTTTTCTGGTCCCTTGGAGCTTCGAGTTATAGAAGTTTCACTGTATATGTATAATATGTTTGTGGTTTTTGGTTTGTTGTTTGCTCCAGTGTGGCCGCACCTTAAGACAAGTTGCGCCAACCAATTTAAATGTCCATTAAATTTAATTGTAATTAAATTAATTCAGTTAGTACGACTCGTTTAAGGCCCATCGAAATATCGAAATCAGCAATGGCATTACTTCACGTAGAAAAGTCTAGAATCTTAATTTATGCAATACGAAGAGTGGTGGACGAACAGAGCATTAAATACGTATACACGCGTACGTTCTTTTATTTTTCCAATGACCTGAGACTTCTTCGACAATCTACACTGTATATTTTAAAGTGGATATATTATATGTTATTTGTCAATCCCATGCCCCACATTAGCGTTCGGATACAAATTTTGCGATGGTCCACGTGACGTTTGGTGCGAAACGAGCATTTTCAAGGAACCTTACGTTAATTGCTATTTGGATTATTTTTAATTATTAAAAGAGAAATTTCAATAATTACCTCAGTACACCGTATGTAATACTTTAATCAATGTTTGGTTTTTCCACCAGCGCGCAGCGTTCGAAAATGGAAAAAGCGTGCGACCAAATATGTCCCTAAAATAACGCATAATTAACCGTGTGACCAGATAGTAATTGCTGAGTTAAAAATCATCAATATCAATATAGGATTAGGACAATGATTATCACTTGGAAAAATTACCAATAGCATATACGACGAACGACGTATATAGCCCTGTATACAGTATTTTGAATTATTGCAGCCCATGCATATACAAAATTCAAAAAATTAAATTTCTCAAGACAATAAGTTGGTGATAGTTTTTCCGACTTTTATTTTGTAATTATTCGTGCGTTTCTAACTAACTATTTTTTTTTTCGAAAACTACCCTTGTTTTTAACAAAGAAAGCCGATTCAAAGAGATTTTAAATTTTCCGTTTGTTTCTTTAAAATTATAGCTACAAATCCATGTTTACTTCATTAAAATAATTAATCGAAAATATTTTAAACTTTTGTAAATCAGCAGTTGTGCATGGAATGAATATCTCTCCTCTGAAACATATATATGTACAATATACAGTATTGTGCAAACACATTCTTTTATAAACGCAAGTTTTTGCCTTTTGGTCATCGCCAGGGGATGTTAAAGCGAGATATTTCACAGTTTATTCACTGGACATTATAACAAGTTCTAAAATTGTAAGTGGTGCAGCTTTTTGAGATTCATTCCACAAGCACAAAAAAATGTGAAACTTCTATTAAGAGAAAGAAAGTATACCAATCCACTTACACCTATAAAATTTAAATAACAAACAATTCTATTCTAAAAATATTTCGATGTTAATTTTGTAGTTACTTTTGGTCGTGATCTTCAACTTACACGAATTATTTTTAATGTTAATTCGGCGCATAATATTCGAAAGTATCTAAGATTCAGTTTTCTCAAAATTTATTCTGTAGGTTTAAAATTCCCATGTATTTGTATTAGCATTTCCCCCTGGATGGCCGCCTTGGTCAAACGCATTGCTGAAGCATGGTCAATAATGTCTCACCCAGATTGTCTTCTTGTTCGTTCTCGTTGCACTGATCGTCGTCTGGCAGAACTCCATCCGTCACAATCTGTCCCTGAACAAATGCTTCATCAAGGTGCCCAGGAGTAAAGACGAGCCGGGAAAAGGCGGCTTCTGGCGTTTGGATCCGACGTACGCCGAAGAGATGGCCGACGGTACTTTCAAGAAGCGGCGTTTGTCCAACCGACCATCGACCAAGAAGATGGCCGCCGCCAAGAAGGAGCAACATGGAGCTCCTCTGGTGGACAGCGGCGGCTCCTACTTTCTGCCTCCTCCGGTGCCTCCTAGCGCTCACCATGCGCAACCTCCGTCCATGCCAACGCCTCTCCTGATGCGCAACGATGCTTCCGGTCTTCCCACCCTCATCGATGAAGAAACGGAAGCCGCGGTGGCTGCTTCCTCTCTCAAGGGCGACTTCTGTTGGAATTCCGTGCTCAACGAAGACATCGAGATGGACGGCATGCGCTACAAAACGGTGGACATGGTGGACATGGACGGCGGCGGCGCCACTGTCTCTGCCGCCGACTACGGCGCCACCTACCGACAGATGCTGTTGAGCGGCAGCAGCGCCACTTCGTCAATCACGTGCCTGAGCTCTCCGGCACTCAGCCTGGACGACGAGGATTTGCTGGTGTCCGACGCCAGCAACGACCTGGACCTGAGCGCCGCTGGGGGCGCCCTCGTTGGCGAGTGGTGGCGCCTCACGGCGGCCGACTCCATGACTGTGGCAACTGACCCTCAGGGTCCCTTCGCCATGGGGCCCTTGGGGGGCTCGCAGTACGACGTGTGCGGTAATGGCGCTGCGGCGGCTTTCTTGGGTCACGGTTGGGATGACGTCACGCGACCGGTGCTAGATGGATCGCTGGATCTAGAGGGTCTCATCGATTTGGATGTATACTAATTACTCACAAAAAGAATTCGAGGTACACTGAAATGTTAGAAACCAACGTGTTTTATAGCCTTAGAGCTGTGTAGTGGTTTCCACGGCGTTACCCACTCGAGCGAAGACGTCACAAGATGGCGGCGTCGTGGCAGAGATCCACATATATAGCGCGGCACAGAAAAATGGTTCTCATCACAGGCTTTCGGATCCAAGATGGCTGCCAAGCAGACGCATTTGTCAATGATTTCTGGTAGCCATTTTGGACCCAAATACACAGGAAATGTGAACCATGTGTTGCCAAACTGTCCGCCTCAATACCTTCAGTGATAAAAATGGATTAATGTTTCCCACCCCGATAAGGTTCACTTTCTAAAACTTTTATTTATAACGCTAACAGGTCACCAGCCATTACTACTGTAGTTGGAGAAAAGTAATTAAGAAAAAGAGCATTTGCTCAAAAGAAACATAGTTTGTTCTCTGCCCGTTCCCGCAAATGGTTCCACGTCACACTGAATATCGCCATCTTAGTGATGTCACGTTCGAGTGATGACAATTAGTCCAACGAGTATGCCAGTGTAAAATCTCTAAATAACTTAATGGAGATGTACACAATTGGTCATAATAAATAATTCGCGTTTGGCCAAAGCATATTAGCACCTTGCAATGAAAACAAAATTAAAAATTCTCTGCAGTTAAAATCATTTCTAACTTTAATGTTTTCTAACAGTAAGGGTACTCAGACAGCTTTGCGAATCGCACTTTGACAGTCAGTCATGAAGTCGCGTGGTGAGGTCAGTGTATCGTGAATTGACGCGTTAATTGGGTTAAGAAATTCACTCAAGGTTATCGCTGATTTTAAACTAATTAATGCGTCCTTTTTTGCACACGTGACTTCACGACTGCCAAAGTGTGATTCGCAAAGCGTCTGTTTGAGTACCCCTAGGACAATGTATATCCCCATTGCAATACAATTCAACTTGCTTCTGACTTGATTCATCATCTTTCACGATCAAGACGTGATCAAACGGCCGATTGCTCAAGCTTCATTAAACTTTGAAGAATGGGTTTTAATCAGCGAAAAATGCTGGTTCTTTCTACAAAAATAACGCTAAACGGACCAATTGAAACAATGGATATTCGCACTAATTCAAATTCCTACATTTCGTTGAATAAAACCCATTTTAAGGTCTGGAAATCGCTCGTTAAACCATATTTTATTTGAAAACTATATAACTTTTTGAAAGTTCTAATCTGAAAACACTTGCCAGAAAGCTCAATTAAGGTACAATACTGTCGTTTTAAATTTGTTTAAATTCAAAATTTAAGAAATGATCACAACTGGGAGAAACGTATACCACTACTTTGTCAATTTTCATTTTATTCCGTATATTTCTAAGAAATTCTATCGATTTCGATTTTTTGCATATCCAGTATTTTATTTTTCCGTTTATCTTCGTTATCTTTCGTATAGATGAAAACTGGTTCTAACGAGCACTTCCAACTTTATTCGGCCGTAATAAAATTATATAGCATTAATTTTCATTTCGTGTTTCTTAATTTTTACACTTTGAATCCATATGGCACCGGTTGCGTTGTGGGCTCATGCACGTCCGATCACGAGTGGTTAATCAATGACTTTGTATTTTACTTCCACTCGAAAGATACTGCACAAATAATTATATGTTTTTTTATATGGAATTGTATACATATAAAAACAACAGCCGTCCTTATAGCTCAATTTCTCGCGAAGTTCAACCGTTTAGCGTTGATTTGCATGCACTTGCACATCGACAGAACCTCCGTCCAAAACCTTTGCCTTAACAACCTTAATTACATGTAGTTAGATTTTAAAAAAAAATAAGAATAAGTTGTTTAAAGTCCTGATGAAGGTATCGTACGTATTTCGAGCTTTTGCTCCTACCGAAAAATCCTCCGAGGGAAGCGAAGTATAGTGACGTCACGGGCGATCGTTTAGGGTAATGACTTGGCAACGAGTCCAAGCACGTGATATTATTCTATAGCTAATAAATGCAAATTTTTCGGGGGGTCTATAGCTAACATACACCTCAATTTTTGTCGAATATTATAAAATTCATTATTAAACGAAGGTAAAATTTTCAAAGTACAGGGTAATTACAAAAGAATCATCGCGTTTGAAAAATATTCAAAAGTACACAGTATTGCAGATATAATATTAAATGCCACACGAAAAGAAAGGGAAAAAGTCCAAGTTTAAAACGCGCGCACTTGCAGCTTTGCTTTAAACGCCCTGCAGGTGGCAGCACGAACCCAGTATCCAAAATGGCGTCTGTGCAGCAGAAAGCGTTTTGTGTGCTCGAGTACGCGAGCTGCTATGAACAGCATTGATATAGGGACACACTTCAGCTTTTATGGGCCGAACTGGACCACCGAATTGACGTATGTCGTGTGACGCTAGGATCTCTCATTGAACATTTGTGATAGTATGATTAAGAACTTGGACATTTTCACTTTCTCTTCATGTGTCATTTAGGCTACTATTGTATCTGTAATACTTTCCAAAATATATCTTTTTAAAACCCGATGATTCTTTTTGTAATAACCCAGTATATTATGTTATACATGTACATTGTATAACGGTTAAAAGTGATCTCCCAAATAATATTATGCTGTATGGATTTTGTTTTTTAGTCGAAAATTCCTACATTTTTCTAGTTTATTTTATAAAAAAAAATTCCTTTTGTTTGCTAAACAGCCATTTATTTCTCACAAGTCTTAATGTTTGTTCCGAGATGGCACTGCGTTCAAAGGTATATAAAATCGCTCATGTATACAGTATGTCGCGCCGAACCATCTCCAGGTAAAATCAGAAATACATGTAAGTACTTCTATTTACGAATGTTGCCATCTTATAGAAAAGCTGCGAAAACAAACACGCTCAAAATCGTTGCTCTATGGCATTCTAAGCCATTCTTCAACAGTTTGACGTGACGTCGCAATATGCTCAACCATCTACTTATAAATAGCGAATGTAAGCTTACTTTAGGATTCAGTATTAATCCCGTCCATGAATTTAAAGTATTAAACTCGGGTGAGAAGGGTTGCTTTCAATTTCGATAGTTTCGTGAAGGCTTGTTGCGATAATCACATTTGGCGCCTTTTCGTCCAGGTAATTCAGGAGCAGTCAGTTGTTAGTGACTGAATTAAGCGCCATCTGTGGAGAAAACAAAGTTGCATAAGCCTATTAAGTGAAATACCGATTTTACCGTCCAAGTTCAATTACTATAAACCCGTATTAAAAATGATAATGCAACTACTGCCTTATTGTGCCCCGCACTCAACCATAATCCTCAAGTGAAATTTATCTCCGAGCTATATCATGTTTAATCGCACTATATTACTTGATTTAAAACTTTAAAATCCTATACCATTTGAGTGTTTTACGTGTGTAATTGTATTTTCCGTTTGAAGTTATCTCCGCACAAAATCAAAACTTTTCTACGATGATGTACATTTTCCTTTTCTTTCATCTTAATGTATGCGAATTGATTTTGTTCTTTGTCAATGACTTCATTTGCATTTACTGTATAGCGAAGTACCGAATTTGATGTTGTGAATGAAGTTACCGTGCTTTTGCGATATTGAAACTATACAGGATGAGTCATTCTCTGTCACGAATTATTCCAAAATGTAACCTACGTGTACTTGCAAATTTAAAATATTGGAAATATTGCATTTAAATTTTGGTTAAAAACGAGATTTTGGTTCATCCTGTAATTCGCACGTTTCTTATGGTCGTAAAATCTGAAAAGTTCTTATTAATTTAGTAAAAACTGAAAAGTTTTTATTAATTGATTTACGGACGTAGTTAAACATTTTTACATGTTTTGCTCAGATAAAAACCTTTGTTTTAATTGGATTACTATACAGGGTGATTGTTTGCTCAGTAATCAGTTAGTTTATTTTTCCATTAATTTTCTAACTATACTGAATTTACATCCTACCTTTTAATCTAGCCAGGTATTAACATTGCTTTTATTTTGTGTGTTATACGGTCAATTGTAAATAGCCAAAATAGTATTCCTGATTGCATTTTGTCTTTGTATCTATTATGTTTGAAAGCCACTTTGAAACATGTCTTTTGACATTTTTCTCCAAAAGTTACCCTCGGTTATACATATTTCCAAAGAACATCTACATGTATACACGAGATAGCCGAGTCAACCAAAGATTTTTTTCTCTATTATGTAATGAGTTGAATGTTTTGTGCCTTTGTGTTAATATTTTCTTTACGATTTTTTTAATGTATCATATTGTACAGATTTGTATATACACCGATATTATTTTCATGCCTGAAACCGTCCATTATACAAATGCCTTTAAATTAATCGCCTTTTACCAAAATATGGTATTGCCTTTGAATTCATTCTGTGCATGGCCTGATTCTGTCGAAAGTCCCTACTTAGTGTTTCTAATAAGTGCCATTATACCATTTTTGGAGAAAATCTTTTCGAAAATAATGCCTTAAATAGTATATTTCCCCAAATTCGGAATAAAAATACACTACTGAAATGGTTAATAGTAGTCGAAATCGGACAGAAGCTTTATGAATCGTATACATCGGCAGTCGTACAGTATGTAAAAGGAATTTAAAAACAGCGATAACCTTAATTGAGTGAATGTTTTAAATAGACGAGCGCGCGTTTGCACACGTGACTCCACGACTGCCAAAGTACGACTATTAAACGTTCCGTCTGAGTCCCCTACTGTCCCTTGGTGTATTTGGTTGTATTCACTGATAAAATTGATCAACATTTTTTCATCCGTCATGCATTTCATTTCAGCGCACAGTTTTAAAACCATTTAATATCCATTTGTTAAGTTATACAAGTAATGCGTGTAAATACTAAATATGCTGTCCAGCACAATGTGTCGAAAACTAATTTTTATGTGCAATGATTTCAAAGGGAGGATTTGCTTAAAATGAGTGAAATTAGTTAATCGTGGGATCAATTAACTTATGCACCGATCGATATTTCGAAGAAATTGTACTATTTCAGATAAAGCTTGTCACAGATTCCTATCGACTCATTCAACTTCATTATTTATTCAAAGTTTAATTTATAAGCATTATGCACACTGAAGATTAATAGTAACGCCACCAACTTTTAAGTACTTTTAAGAAAATCGATCATGATTCATGCAACCAAGACATTTCCCTAACTCCTTTAGGCCCTATATATTGACCGAATTTTCGCCTATTGCAACGTTACGTTTTTCACGAGTTGCATAATGGCCTATTCACATCGCCCAAATCCGTACCGTAGTGACGTCACGTGCATTGCGGAACTTTATGGCGTGACGACACGCCGCACGTAAAATACGCGTACCTGTTCGCGTTTTTTTATTATTATTTACTTCTCCCGAAATAACGATTAAAATTGATCAGACGGGAAAAGTTGGATCATGAACTTCAACTGGTACAGATGCGGTTGCAAATGTCATATAAACGTCACTTTAAGGTCCGCCTACTGTCTTGTGTGCATGCGCGGCCACGCACGTGACGTAATTACGTTACGGATTTGGTCGATGTGAATAGTGCATAACGTTCACTGGTTGAAGTTTTTTATTGAACCAAATTTCAACCAATAACGCCACGCAACTCATGAAAAAGTCACGTTACAAAAGTCGAAAAGTCGGCCCAAAGTCACAAAATTTGCACATGCGCTTCTCAGCGCCATCTACACACATGTTTCAAAAATCATTTAAACATTTGGCGGGAAAATTTTCAAAGTATTCCTAACTCAAAACAATAACACCGGAAATGCAATTTTTTTTTAACAAACATGTACACGGAGCATAAAAAGAAGATATTGTATTAAATATTTTTTTTAAATGCTCACTGTTACACGTGCGCTGCACAACTGAGAACGCCACACATAAGAAATTAATAAAATTACAAATACATTCGCTTCCTTTTATTCTTTCATGTAAAATAATACATTGCATTTAGTGCCATTGTTACGTTTGACAAATTTCGCCAAAAAACACAGTGCTTGATTTTACTTGTATAAAGCAATTTCCATAACTTCCCATTCTCTTTGCCCTCGATAGCAGAATTCACAAACTGATCCAAGATTGTCGCTCATCTCCAAAGGGAACATTAAAAGGGCTATTAATTAGAATCGAACTACTTACCAGCCAAACGCATCCTTCCAAATCCTACTTCCATACAAGTTCCCCACATGTCTAGTTGGTAAATGTGACCTGCATAAAGCAAAGTTATCGAAGAGCGAATTAATGCAAACACAATAATGGCAGGCAATCTTACTGTATTTGTAAAATCTGTACCTGCAATCTTGTAATTAAAATTCCCAATAAGGCATTTTTCCATATTTCTTACAAAATCTAAAAAACGACATGTTTTTTCAAAATCGAACATTCCTTATTTTACAAAAAACTACATACAAAATGTAGAATTTAATAACTTCTTAAAAAATATGGTAAATATAATTTTATATCTAGGAATTTTTTTCAACATGTTTACCTAATCGATAAAAAGTTTCATGTCCCAAAATATGCAGAATACGCTGGGCAATTTGCTGCATGGCCTCCATTGATCAGTTGCAGTGGTTCCCTCAAACGTCGTCTGGTTTCCTTCAAAACGCGTAGTTTTCCTCAAACTTTCACTTGAATGGCGCACTAATTGTATGAAATGTACTGCTGTGTACAAGATTAATTTACATATCTTTTCCTTTGAATTGTCGCGTGTGCATTTGCGTGAGTGTGCAGCAATAAAGCATTAAAAATATTTAATTGCTTTCTTTCATTTCCAGCGCAGGAGGACTTTATGAAGTACAGTAAATACCCCGATGGGTTGAGCAGGTGAAATTAAGAATGGACAATTCGGTTTTGCAAACCCACTTTGGAAGTAAAGCATATTTATTTTAACAATAGGCTTAACTTTGTCCTTATAATCGAAAGAAAAATCAATCGTGCAACTCGTTTAAAAATCATACAGTAGTTAATCAGTGGACCATTTTATCCAATCAATATGCAGTCAACCCAAGCGGTGGAGTGCTCACACCCTACAGCGTCTCGCTCCAGGCGCAAGACATCGAGTAAAAAATTAAAATTAGGTTTCCACAGTGCCTTTTTAATGTCAAATAAGCATCATCGCATGCCTCCTTTAGAAGAAGAATTGTTTGAACGAACAGCATATTTAAACGTACCATATCCTTATTGCAGGGTTTTTATCCATCGCGTAATATAAGAAACATTGCTACGTTTTTAATCTTTTTAGTGATTACCACAAATAACAGGTGCATATTTTAGTATCACGAGCCGACAAATTATCAAATCGTTGTATCTCACAACATACTGTACAAACATGTATATAAGGTGCATGAGATCATTAAAACGATGAGCAAAAATTAATAGGAATTAAAATTATTCTAAAATGTGACCTAAAATCTAACCCAATTGCCGATATCTGCATTTTAGAAATGTTACCACACCAGCTTTAACATTTATCTTAAACTTTTAAATGTGCACCAGTACTCCGAAAAGTTTCAGACATTGTTGATTTCATCACAAGTTAGAAGAAATAGATGTCTGCTCTGGGGTATGACACTGTCATGTGCAAGGGGGTCATAAGAAGAACTTATAGATATTCGTATGCTACGAAGATCTATGGCATTTTGGAAAAATCCCCTCAGATACCATAATATAAGCCAGTTGCTAACACATCAAATACAGTTATAATTGAATTTTCGCACCCGTGTTATCACCGCAAATCGCAATACACTAAAAAGACACTGTGGTGACCTGGCTTAAGGATGGGAAACATAAATAATTATTAAACATACATCAACCACGGGGTTTTCAGTAAAATAAACGAATACAAGTATAACTACAAAACAAACCTAAACACAAAAGTAAATAAACCTTCATAAACCATCTCGGCCGCTTCAACCTCGATGTAGGAATTTAAGATATCGTGTCCCGGGCATAGGCATCGTTAATGTACAAAAAAATAAATTTGCCACAGGCCTCTAGTTCATTAAACATATTTATCTGTAATTAATCTGGAATTGGGGCATTGTAGTAGCTGTAGGACTTAATAAGAAATGCATTTATTGGGTAATAAAAAAACAACAAGGCCTAATATTTCAAGTTTTGTACATTAAGCTTAGAAAGCTCATTGCTTGGTATCAAAATCAATCATTGTAGCACATGCATCTCCTTGACTGCCATACTACTTGAAAGACCTGCATGAACATTGTGCTAAAACTTTCACACCATAAAGGAGAACACCCATTTACAAAAATTTCATTTAAAAACTAAAGTGCAAGCCAAATATGTTGTGCAAGTCCCAATATCCAATTCTTATTACCCAAAACAGGCATTTACTCATTAAGGTCTACCACCTTGATTTTTGTTGAAAATTTCCAAATGCATTCCTGAGCTTAAAATTTTCGCCAAAGATGACACTGTTTAATTTACAGAGAATAAGAAGAAACTTAATTTTCTGTCATTTTTGAATTTTCACTCTGTGGAATTCTCTTTTGCGCTGCAATCCAAGGATTCCAAGGTAAAAAATAAAAAAATAATGAATATATTCTTTCCCATAAATTAAAAAAAGCATTTCATGCAACATTATCAAGTCCAGGATTGCATTTGGAAAATTTCTTCCAAACTGGGGTGGTATACTATACTCTCTTAAAGAAATCACGTTTCCGCCTCACATTCCTTCCATCGAAACTGGATTTAATAATCAATGGCCCATTCGTTATCAATGAGAAAAGCATCGACCACTTCTTTCATTGCCAGATTTGGAATCAGTTGATCCGATGTGAGGTTTGAACGCGTGACAGGATCAAAGTGACCAACCCTCTGGAAAATAATACCAACTAATTTAAAAAACTTACTTTGGCAAGAATATCTTATTATAGTTGTCGTTAACTACCTGTAAATGCTCTTCAATATCTTTGCGATCATATGTAATTCCGCTAGGCGTTATTACAGGTTCTCTCATTAGTTCGAAACTGATCTTGCCACATAAAAAATCTGGTACATCTCGTTTCTATTTAAAAAGAAAACCAAAATGCATGATGAAATCGAATATTAAAATTTCCATTTGAAACAATATAATAACAATAAAAAAACTTGTGCACATGAACATAAAAATCACTAACCCGTCGCCTTTCATCCACTTTGGCAAAAATGGAGTTTAGTTCCGCGATGTATTGATCCTGCAATAATAACTTTTTTTTGAATATGCCTTAAGTTCCCAAACGCAATAGATTGAAATTAAAAGTATCCCACATTCATTGCATCGGAAAAAAATCCCCATTCTAAATTTAATTCCTTCAAATTAAAAAACTAAATATGGTGACAATTTTTTAATTATTAGACGAAAACAATTATATAAGGGTGAGTTTTACAACCAGTTCCATGTTTTAAATTGATCGTGTTAGAGGTAAAAATCTGAGTTTGTGGTATTATGGTAAGATAGGTGGGCACTTTCAAATGAGTTTATTTTCGGTGAGCTTGAAACGTAAATTCAAGGTCATTGTGTTACCATCTTCTAAACCGTAATAGTTAGAGCAAAATGTTCAATTAGAAAGTTTCAGGGCATCGGGAAGTTAGTTTAATGGGTGCATTTGCGAAATTCCATTATCAATATTTGCTTTCCAAAAAAACATTTTAGTTTCTTGCATGTTTGCTAACCTGCTTAGCAGCAGTGCAATGCAGAAAAGCTCGTACTATAATATTCGAGGCAGGGCCAATTCACAGATTAAGCATTGAAACTGAGTGAATTACGAATGGAGAAACACTGATTAGTGCAATACCTTGACCCTATAAGATGTGCTTTACATGAATCTAATTAGAAATGTTGTCATTTCGTAATTCACCCAGTTTCAATGCTTAATCTGTGAATTCTTGCATTGCACAGCTGCTGTGCAGGTAAGCAAACATGCAAGAAACTAAAATGTTTTTTGGAAAGCGAATATTGATAATGGAATGTCGCAAATGCACCCATTAAACTAACTTCATGATGCCCTACAACTTTCTAATTGAACATTTTGCTCTAACTATTACGGTTTAGAAGGTGGTAATGCAATGACCTTGAATTTACATTCCAAGGTCACCGGAAATAGGCTCATTTGAAAGCGCCAACCTATCTTACCATAATACCACAAACTCAGATTTTTACCTCTAACACAATCCAAATAAAAACATGGAACTGGTTATA
>JAQGAO010006062.1:0-12754 GCA_034697705.1 Ommatoiulus sabulosus
AATTGTTTCCCAGTGCTCTTTTGTAGGTATTGGTATACATTCCAAATGCATAACAGACCATGTACTTTGGCATACATCCTTGACAATCTTGCTAACTGTTTTAATGCCAAGTCTGTAGCTGTAGTGTCAGTCTGTAAAAGTACAGCCACTTGATAGATACCTGTAACAATCCAAGATATTCTAATTAATTGTATTTTAATACATTTAAGGTATCAAGAGGTAGTGAAAAGATGGAGAAACATCAGAGATGCCTTCCTAAAATCCAAAAAAAATTAAAGATGCTAACAGATCGGGTGCTGGTGCTTTAAGTTTGAAAAAAAAGTGTGTACAATGATCAGATCCTGTTTTTAGATAAGGTTTTTGAGGCTTGACCAACACATGATTCTCTTGCAGTTGATTTGGAGATTCAGCAAGATGTTTCAGACGTAGATGTTTCTCAAGAAACAACTGTACATGAAAGTATTGAAGATGTCAATCAAGCGAAAAAATTCCACCAAAGCTTGGATCTCGAAAGCGGAAAATGGATGAATTTGAATTGAAAATGTTGAATGCATTAGAAGACACTCCACAAGATCGACACGTCATTTTTTCAGATGATTATTTTATCATTGAAAACTTTTGATGAGGAATACATTGTGAAATTTCAGCTAGGAGTATTACAATTACTATCTAACATGCAACAGTAAAGTCGAATGCAAGCATCAATCCAGCAAGTTAATAATAACAACCATCTGCTTATTACCCAAAATGTATGCCCTGATCACTTTATTACAAGTCAACTGGCGATGCAGACAGCAAATGTAATGTATACAAATAACAAGCTTAATGGTCAATTTATCGCTTAAGCAAATGCTGGATTCAACCCTTTATTAATTAATTTGTCTGGTGCTTCATCACCAGCATTGTCAACTACTTCCACTTTACGTGAGTCACTTAACAAATCTTTGTAAAAACATTTAGTTTAATTGTTATGCGAATAAACCAAGCTTTAAAATGACTTTTAATTACTTTAATGCAACTGCAAGCATTTGCCCTGGCTGGATACAATTCCTCATTTTTGTATTTTGGCGCTGAAGATTATCTTTTAAACGAATTTGCAACTCGTCAAATGATAATATTGACAACCTGAATTAGTTGAAGAATTTGTCTTCATCTAGACGCAGGTCTTGCAATAATGTATAAAATGCACCCAACTGTTCTCTTTTAAGGTTGATTGGATGCACCCAATATGCTCAATAATTTTTTTTGCCGGCGTCGTCGATGCCATAAGTACATTGCAATAATGCGCTTACAGGTTATTCTCATCTCAAATTAATTCACTGTCAATGTTAGTAATTTAAAAGTTCTCAAAAGGTGAAAAAAAATGCAAGATGCGGTCTGCACTTTATTTACTTGGCTGCTAGAAAATGCAAGGAAAACGTGTGGAAGAAAAAGCGCGGGGAAAAAACCGAGCTACACCCCAATGTGTGTGAATGTTGACAGCTGGGATTAAGGGGGCGAAGAAATAAAGTGCCGTCCGACGAAATCCGGGACATGGACAATGGGCCTAACAGTATCACATTTCCTTAGCTTTAACATAGAAAATTTCGTGCCTTGGTTAACTAGTTTCATGTTTGCTGTTTTTCTCAATTCCATTACTTTTTAATTTGTCCTAGGGGTAATTGCTCTTAAAACTTAAAAGAAAACCACACATAGGTTTGCATGTGATTGGCTATTCCATGTGTTATGTTTACTTATTAGATTAGTTTAACTATTTGTTTAATCAAAACTGGTGGAAAGCAAATTGGAACTTTGAATTTTTAAACAAAAAAAACGGCCAATAAGATGCCTGCCTCAGGAATATGCCCTTTCCCTAGCTTGTGATTGGCTATAACACTTTTGACGTCTTTTAATTAGGTTAATTTGAAAATTTCGATCATCTAAAATGGTGGGAAATTAAATTAAAATTTGAATTTTTAAAAATAAAAAAATTAACCAATCAGATGCCATAATGCTGGAATATTCCCCCTCCCCTTGCTTCTGATTGGATAATTAGCATGTGACGTCATCTGCTTAATGCTGATTGGCTGAATCAAAAAATGGGAGCAGTCGTTATGCCAGTCAGGCACTTTAGACTACTAAAGCCTTACACTCTCCTGCACTCTTATGGTGAATTCAAATTGTCCACACCAGGGCAGAGCAGTGCCTAGCCAGTGCGACAGGAAGTGGTGATATTTTTGACACAGTGCGCTCTCATGACGTCATACCTACTCTGTTTAATTCGAATAGACCATGTTGGATTTACTAGCTGCGCTGGCTCTTGAGACCGAGCAGTTGGGGTACTCTCAGAGCACTCTTTTTTGACAAATGGAACAGTCCAGAAGGGTGCACCGATTTCAGCGAAGTATGCACCATGGACAAATGGAATGGAATGTGAGCAGATTTGTACACTCGGAGTACCCCAGTGTACTCTTTTTGGACAATTGGAATTCACCATTAGTCAAGTACCTGCAAATTAAAAGTTAAATTCTTCCAAAACAAAACTAAGTAAAAAAAATTGTACCTTCTGTAATTCCGGGCCATAAGATAACGCCAAAAACACGAGATACAACCTTTTGCGGGTACATTTTTACCTTCAATAATAGAGGTACCTTATAAGATTAATTGGAGGGATATATTTACCTTCAATAATGGAGGTGCATGTCTAATTTTTGTAAGTATACCCTTACATGTACCTTTAAAAATAAAAATAAATCCTTAAATCCGGTGAAAGATTTCAATTTAATGATTCAGCCTAAACGCATTTCAATGTAAAATGGAAAGTGTCACAAAAAATGTTAAAAAAGAACTTATTGTAATCCAGATTTTCATATACTTTGTTGCATCCTTAGCCCATCACAAAAATCCCTAAGTATTTAATTCAACTCAGTATCCTACTATCAGTAAATGAATACCATGTGGTAGGGAAATGTAATTCTTCAACCCAAATTACTTGGTAGTTACCAGCGCATTAGTGTGGACCCAAACATCATTGCAAAATTAAATTTCGTGAAGCTTAAGGCTATACTTTGGAACAGAGTTCCAACGTCTAATGGCATGCAAGAAATAAGACAAACAGAATGGATCCAAATAGGCTTAGGGCTATCCTACTACTTCAAAATGGCTGGGACAGGAAATTGGGAAAACGTTACCACAATGTATTGAAACCGTCTTTTCCCCACGACTCCAATCAGAATATTTTATCTGATCTTATCTGAATATGTTCGGTTCATTTAAGACACATCTTTCAGGTACTTTGTGGTTGATCTCAATTCCTCAAAACAACTAGCCTTGCGGGGGGATGTGACGTCACTCACCATGTGCAGGAAATTCCCCTGAGCCAATTACCCTCGCTTCCAGGGTTGCATCGATTCCATGACTAACCTATCACAGGCCCCCCAGTAACCGTCCCACGCATTCCACCAGATGTGCCCAGACAGTCAAAGATCCTTCGCCTAACCACAACGAGAGTACGTCCACCGGCATTTCTTTTTCAACAGTACGCCTTACAATGGATACTTTACCCGACGAGGTATATCCTATCTTAAATCCTATCTTGACGGTGTCCCAGACCACCTTGGAGCAGTCCTAATCTTCATCTGGATCAGATATAGCTCCCTTTCAGATCACTACGCTAACCTCGCACAAAACCCATGTAGAGAGATTCACTACCAGTCCACACGCCACCCCAGCCAAACCACCCCTGCGATTCCAGTCCCGTTCTCCGGTCTACGTCATCGACCGTCCTCTTCCTGCTGTCATGGACCAGACAATGTTTAGGTCTACTTCACTTTCACCATCGCCTACATTCCCTGACAGCGCACCAGACAGGGCCCATCGCCGTCTACCTGTGGGGCCTTCAGTTCGTCGTCCACGCTCTGCCGAGGGTCGCCCCCACAAGCATCGTCACACTTCCAGTAAAGAATGCATGCCTCCGGCACATTCTCCCCCAAAGCCATCCTTTGGCTTAGGGCACCCCATACCCAGCAGCCATGGCCCCGAGCAGAGGACCGCCTCTTCCAAGTTTGTCAGAAGGGCACTTCTCCCGTCGGAACCCCTGGTGTCAGCATCCTCCATTTGGCGTCCCTTGGGGGTCACTAACTTTACCAAACGCCACTCTCTCATCCAGCGTTCACTGGCCATGTATGGTCCGTTCGCCTTGACAACCTAGACCGATGTCTGTCTTCGGGACAACACCTCTGCTAAACTGCCTTTCACGTGCAAAAGTTTAAAGAACTGATGGTTGGACATAAACTTCTTAAACTAAGCTTATGGTGTTACCCATCAGAGATACATATTTTATTCCAATGGATGGCGACCTTGATTACAAGGATTAGCTGCACATGGCTGGGACACCTCAACCCCAGGATGGCAAGGAAATATGTTTTTGCTGCATTTCCTCTGGCGTTTCTCTTGATTTGTGTGTTAATCATTGGGATGGGGTGTACATCATTTCACCGTGTTGCCGTCGCACCGATTTCCATCCAATGCCCGATGCGAACCTTAATCCACAAGAAGTTACAGTTCAACATATTGTGTGTTACCGATTCCAGGAAGGAGATTTGTAAGCCCTTTCGTATTTTGTTATCTATTCACATGTTCCTTTTTATAATTCCTGTGCATGTTTTTCACGTCATTAGGGGGGTATGACCATGTGCAATATATATGTTACGGGCCATCCCACCTTTTAGCATACCATTAGTCAAGAGGGCGAAAAATTAGCGAATGGAGCAGCAATTATCTTAAGGGGGAAATACTCACCCTTTTTCAGATTAGGGAAACGGAAGAAACCCAGACCCTAGCAAAACCAGGACAAAGAAGAGCAAAGGGAGTAAAAGGGGAGACAAGACCATGATAGAGGCAGTTGGATCGTTTCGAGATGAAGAAACAAGATGTCAATGTGTGCCACCCTGGCCTTTTCTATCTCTATGGATTTATGATCTTTTACTAATTAAGTTGCTGTAATGTTAATCTGATTGCATTCAAGTTATTCAGTATTTTACTCTTCATTTTTTGGGCATTTTGGGCCAAAGAAGGCTAGGTTAATAAAAGATTTGAAAAATAGTGCTTACCTCTCTCGCAAGTGTTCTTAAGAAGAATTCTTACAAAATACAGCAACGAAAATTTTGTTACATTACACGTTAAACCATCAAAATTATGCAAATTCACAGATTGTAAACAAAGTAAAAAACTTTTCAAAAATGTTTAATTCCTAAATTCGTGTAAATTCGAATGAAGTAAACTGTTTGTAGAGTTAGTCACAAGAACAACATCAGCAAAGGATCAAAAAAGAGCCGTAACCAAGCATCAAAATTCGTCAAACCTAACCATTAGGTGATAATTTTTTCAACTAGGAAGACCACTGCCACACACTTGACGGCCGGCAACCACTTGCCAATCGGCAGT
Organism: Ommatoiulus sabulosus; assembly: GCA_034697705.1. NCBI lineage: Eukaryota > Metazoa > Arthropoda > Diplopoda > Julida > Julidae > Ommatoiulus > Ommatoiulus sabulosus. The sequence continues at coordinate 5,425 of JAQGAO010006062.1, forward strand.
TTCACAATTCTGCAGAAACTTTGTTTTCTAGTAAACGTTTCTTTGGTATGATTTGGTGTGTTCTTGGATTTCATTTACAACCACTTGATGTCCAAGACGAATATTGGAACTTCAAAATGTCTGGAAAAGTCAAGAAAGAATGGCTTAATTTGAAACATTCAGAGAAATTTAACGTAGTCATGATGTTGCGATTCAAAACAAATGCTTTTACATATGTTTAACATAATACATGTACAAAATTGTAAAATTATAAAAATTTCATGCAAATTTTTAAAATTGTTTCCGAAGTAGTCACCTGGGGTAATTTTAAACGAGAGACATAAAATGCAAGTGTGACTGCAAGTGAGACTAAAGTTAGACTGTCGCTCTGGATCTGTGGTCCTCTTTTTATACCCCTTTGGTAGCAACGTCAACTAGGATCCCTCTGGATGACCTCCTTCTTCTTCCGTATCCGGGTTGTTGGGGATCTACAAAAAGCCAGATTATCAAAGTTCCTTTGTGGTCAGCAACTATTCGGGGTGTCTGTGTCACCTCCAGTATGTTGCAATGTAGTAGTTTCATCTGTTGGTTGCAATTGGCCCAACCATAACTACCAACCTTAACCCAATGGTGGCATCCGACTTTTTATTGATGTTGGCCCAACCATAAAATGCCGATATTAGACCGATGGTCAGTAGCCAACCCTTAACTGACCCTGGCCCAACCATAACTACCCAACCTTGACACAATGGTCCGCAGCTGACTGTTTACCTATATCAACTCAAAAATAAAATGCTTATATTAGCCCGATATAAGATAGTCACCCCCAGACTGCGCATGTCTGTGGCGCAGGGGGGTGAAAGTTCCGCCCGTTTTTATTGCGGAGTGGACGGGCGGAAGCAGCCATTTTGTTTTTTATAATTTTTATTACTTTACCAAATGATATGCTTATTAATTAGATGTGGGAGGTGTTTAAATTGAACATGGGGGAATGAACTTTAATAGACAAGGAAGGGATTTCAATGCCGTCTATAGGAAAATGTACAGGGTGGTACAAAATATTGATTAAATACAATGAAATTAAAAATAACATTAAAATACATTATTAAATGCACATTAGAGGCGCCTAACATATATTACACATGAAATTAATTGTTATAAAGGTACAGGGTGCCACAAAAATGCCTAAACATGTAAAAATAGCAGAAAACGCATGCAAAAATTGTTTTACGTAAACAAATGCAGAAAACTGAGAAATGTACCAACAACAATGCGCAAAATACTGTAATGAAAATTCTTCTTGATGTACAATGCTGCAAAATGCCGATAAAAAATATTTTTGGTAAGAGAGTTGTGCAAGATACTTTTGCATGGAATACAAGATATTTTGGTAAAGTTGATGTGTATATAATTCTGCTGCAAATATAGACTTGTACTTTTATCCAGTCTGTAATTTGTGAGTTTCAAAACTAAAATGAACTTTTGCTGGCTAGTGGGATTTTGCCCATAGACTTTAAACAGCTCGGCCATGAGTGGCTAAAATAACGGAATAGGTGGAGCATTGGTAAGTGATTTCCATATTAAAATGTAACCAATACAACATGGTGGACGTGGCCTATGTGCAATCTTAACAATACATATAGCAGTGCACCCAATGGCTTCTTAACGAGGCGTGGCATACAAAAGAAAACCATTTAAAAAGGCCAAGAAAATTATAAGCTAGACACAGCCGGCAGATTCAACAGATTGAACTCAACGTATTCTACTTTATAATTTTGCGAGCATTTTGTTTGAAATGAAGTCAGCATTGCCACCACCGCCACCATCAACATCATTTGCTGCAATGTCTAACCACCAGCAGCAGAAACGCAAAGGTGAAGATGATGGCATGTCAACATTGGAGCCAAGTTCAAAGCAGCTAAAGCTAACTTTTTCTCCAGCAGCTACCAATGAACTGGATCCTGTTATGTTCCAAGTTCAAGGTGAGCATTATTTGTCGGCAGGCTACTTCAACAACACATGCTTTGTGAAATCGCGTGACTTTAAATTAAATACAACAATGCAACAGCTTAAATTTACTAAAAAAGGCATCAATATGTCACTAATTCAGTATATGCGGCTTAAGGAGCTTATTCCGTATTTGGATAAAGCTATCGAACAACTTCAAAAACAACAGCCAGAATAACTAATCTGTTATTTCATAATCCACAGAAGTTAAAACACCAACTCATGCTCTAAACACCGAAAGCCTATCACCATCCAGCATAAGACGACGTCTATTTGAAAAACATGTTCAGCGTGAGGATCAAGCTGATGATGATGATGACATCGTGAACGCAATGGAAGGAAAAGATGTCGACTGGAAAAGACTAGATGTTGATGTTTTCCGTAAGGATCAACTCGAACAGTTATTTAAAACAACACTAATAACTTTAATGATGTACTTAAAAGAGACATCGCAAAAAAACATTGTGCTACGGTTGTATGTTTGACAAGTCATCCCAACTTGATCATATTTTCTGCTGTAGTGGTGAAAGTGAAAATGTAATTATGGTGAAGGTTCTAACTAACACGTTTTATCTGATCCAGCCTGAGTTGATGTTAGAAAAATGGACTGATATGACCTTTTTATATATGGATCCACCACCTAATTCTTTGGAAGTGAGATATATGCGTGAGGGGTCAGCTAGGAAGAAGAAAGTGCAAAGTGTCTAGTTGAAATCAAGGCATGTGTTTATTTGCTCGAATCAATTAAGGATAACATAAAAATGCATGGCAGTAAAAAATTTTACTGATGTGTATCGCTCAACGATTTGTTTAAACGAACGGCATCCATACTAAAGCCAGGTCCAATTTGAAGAGACACCAGGACACGTGCAGGCTGCAACATAATGAGAAGGCTAATATTGATGAGTTCAATCTGGGAAATGAAATGCTTATAAAAACATTCCTATCAGTTCTAAGGCGAAAGGGTACTCAGCAAAACTGGCACCTAGAAAAGACGGTCCATATATTATACACAAAAAGATTTCACCTAATACTTATGAAGTCTGGGATGAAAGTCGAAACCAGTCAATGGGTGTCTTCAATGTAAAGGATCTATCAACATTTCCTAATAAATTAAATGAAGATGACCTCCCAGAAATACCAATCACTCACAAAAGGTCCCGTTGAAGGCCACTGAAGGCTGTTTGCGGGTCCACATCGTTAGCAGAAGCGGAAAACTCTAACGACTGTGAAGATTATCAAAAAATCGTTATCTGGAAAAACAAAATTCGAATTTGCCGCCTATTTCAATGCAAAACCAAAACAAACCGTCAGCCATAATGGCCGGCGCACCACGTGACCGTAGTGAAGATGTTGCTATGGAAATAGACCTGCAAACAGACTCCGGTGCACCATCCAGTGGTAAATCGAAGCAACAAGCGAGAGGCTCCGCCTCTAAGGGCAAGTCCCAAAGTTCTGGTGTTAAACGGCCAAGGGGTCGCCCAAAAAGTTCGTCCAAAGCTAGAACTTTCAATCGGCCTTCTTCCACTACTAATAAAAAACCAATTAGTGAAGCAGTTTATAAAAACATTGCAGACTTAATTACTGGAGGTCCACCACAATCATCTAACCCTGTCAATACAAGGGGAAAGGCAATAGCATGCCCCACACATTATTTACAATGTGCCTATGTGTCTGACATGAGGGCACAAATCCTACAGGTGATTGATAAATATTCTTTTAAAACCTTTTCTCAATTTGTAAAGGATGCTATGACATATTTCCAACAACAGGGAATTATTAATTTCAGGGCAAAAATTTCAATGCCCAGAAAGTTGGCATTAATGCACTTCAAGGAACTTTCTGAGCTTGATTCTTTGCACCCCTACCAGGCCAACCCCTTTCTGACGGCTCGTTTTAAGTTAGTTAGAGCAGCAAAAATATGTGAAAGAAACTGTCTCCTAACCACCCTCCTCCCTGTTTTCGACGACCCTCTTGACCCTGAGATATTCATAGGGGGTAGCTTTGAGATGGATCGTGTTGTATTAGGCAAATACTTGGCTGGGGGAGGTCTTCAATGACGTCCACCCCAGTCTTTAGGGTGTCCAGTTTTATGACCTTGCATGTGCAAAGTCGGCGAAATGGACACTCAGGGGATCAAAAGGAGTGCCGAGCTTAAACGGTCTCATTGTGTAACTTTATGGTCCTCAAGTGAATGGTCACTCAATGGGTTCTTTTGCTGGCGTTTAATAAACAACTACATCCCTAATGTGAAGCTTAACTGGGGTGCCCCGCAATTTATCACGAAAATGACTGCCCTTCTTGTCCAACTTCTGGACACTGTTTATATCTCTCAGGAAATTAGCTTTTTCACACTTAGTAACAGTATCCCAACCTTAATTTTTACATGCCTATATATAAGGGACCCCCATCTTCTGCACTCTTTGTCTTTGGCAATTGCAATAGCTACCATTCACATCTCAAGTTGTGTTAAGTATTTAAAAATGGAATGATATCATCCCTATGCTGGAGCCAGAAGATTTGGCCAAGTTCCTGCATACCTGTATGCTGATCGACGTGCACACTTGCCACCTTACTATTATGGATGAGCTACAGCTCCATGTCCACATCAGTTGCCACATAATGTTTTGCGTCCAGTACCTCAAGTACCCAGGTATGTTTGCCCCATCACTTCATGCAGTTCCAGCAATACCATCAGGGGACAGCACCTTACCAGCACGAAAATAGCCTCAATCCTCTGATAAATTACGAGGTTTCATGTCCAACTCAATATCGGCCTCCTTTGCAGGCTGTTGATACTGCAGAAAATCAGCTGCTTGATATGTGCGCACGATATATCCTTCAACGATCAGCTCGGATCAACCCCATTGGGGAGCTTGATCCCCCAGTCCCGACGATGATTGACCCACGGAAGATCTTGCCCACTCGTCCGGATTCAGCATTTTCGGGCGTATCGTCCCTGTCATCCACGGACTCTTTCCATAGAACACCACGTGCGTTGCGTCATGATGTGGATGGACGTGCGTGCAACCCGGTAACAGCGGACGACGTCGAAGCTCCCATCGTGGTCGGCCGCAAGGTGACTCGTGCGAGCGAAGCAATTTCCGAAGTTTCGCATGAGGATAAGCCTCTTCCCTGGAAAATTGCTTCGCAGGCAAAAACGACCACAGAAGAAGATGTTATTTACTTTAGCTGTCTGCCCTGCGCGTTCCAGCCAATCAGCAATGGCGTGCGCCATTTTCCGTGTTTTCCACCAGCCCAGCTGAAAGCAACGATGGCATCCGGTGTTTTAAATTTAACGGTGCTAAGCCTTTCGGCTTTCCGCCCATACACCACTATTCCACAGGTGCCAATCGACATGCGCGCACCTGCGCGGGCGTCTGCTGCGCGCGGCGCAACATCAGCTGTGCCAGATGAATTGCCGACGTTCGGTGTGATGCCTGACGTCAATTCAGGGGCGAGTGTCGACAATTAATCTCGCCAGGTATTTTCAGACACCATCGAACTCCGTGAGCCAGTGCCACAACTGGATCCCGTGGATCCAGCGATCATCCGATCGCCTCGGACCAATACAGTCCTCGGACCTGATCATCTCGAGCGATGACAAAGTGGTTGCCATTGCGTTCAGCACCAGAGATTTGGTCCACAATCTCCCTGTGAATTTTGTGCATCAGTCGGCCACAAGTCCAGACTTCGCCTTCCAGGAGGAGATTTTCAAAGCGGTACCATAGGATAAGGTTTCATCCTTTTCACTGCAAATTTGCCTAAAACGATCGGACTTTTGGCTAATCAAATTATTACAAAATTTTGAATTTCGAGTATCCTTTTGGACTTTCTGAATTGTCAGTTGAAACCCTTTCCTATGGCACTGCACCTCTCACTCATGTTCATGCATTTCTCATTTATTATGTGTAGCTAATGATCTGTATGATTTGGATGTTCCCAGTTAGTAGTCAACGACCATATCATATCACTTGTAATATGTAATCTCTCAGGCTCGTTTTTATGGGACATCCCTAATGTAGCTAGAATGTTTTGTTATCCTACCAATTACTGGTGTTCGTAGACATCACTAGTTCTGGGTTTTTCACCCTATCATCCATATATTAGGACCCTTATATTGCTATTCAGGCTCCATTATCCAATGCCTCATAAATACTCTGGTGGCATCCTCATGCTTTCACATTGATGCCTGGAGTCAGCAGATTCACCCTGTGCCACGATTCAGCATTTCCTATCAAATCTCAATTAGTGTGTCAAGCACCTGAGTCGTATTTTCACACTCCAGACAACGCCAACCGTTCCCCAGTGTCTAGAAATTTTAATATTTACGTGTTTACAATTTTAAATTTAAGGGGTTTATGGCGATCGTAAACCAGGCACAGGATGAACCTGTCATATTTACCATTTATGGTGGTGGACCTTACAGGATGCACAACCACAATGGCATATTTACCCATGAGCATGCTGCACCTAACAGGATGCACAACCACAATGGCATATTTACCCATGAGCATGCTGCACCTTAACATGGTTTTCCTGTCATTAAGAGCCACAATAAGGATCAAGTTATGTCCTCCCCCTGAAAGGCATCCACGTAGCAAGATCATAGCACTCATGCGTAGCATGCGGCGGTGCTATACAGGATGCTAAATCCACTCCAAAATCTCTGATTTGAGGATTAAACAATTTAGGGTCGGTTTCATCATCTGGAATTGACCAAAGGTCAATCCCAGATGGCATTGGTGGAACACCACAAGGCCAGGGGAGTTTTTATATAAAAGCCAAGAGTCCCAATATTCTTCAGTTCAATTCTTAGCTCAGGTCAGCCACACTAGACCTCATCAATGACATGAAACGTGTGCATTGCTCAGAATCACCATGTTAAATTATGCTCAAACATTTACTAGATGTTCTTAATTCAAGTACTCTAGCTAAACTAGATTTAACCTCTATCCCTGAGGATACTGTGCATGATTCGTCCTTACTAACAAGAGCTACTCAAAGTTATGTAAATGATCATGCCAATAAGAAATATAAAAGTTTTTAACAATTAAGAACACCTAAAAGACTGTACTTTCCTGACCAATCATTGTTTGGTCATAATTTGTGGTGCGCACCACAAATCATTACCAGTGAATCTCATATGGCCAACATTTGAAACCCACAGGAACGACAAGTTCAATTTTCAAATATAACTACAAGAACTGTCTGAACGTCAATGCCCATTAGGACAGCACTTGCATTCCCCAATATTGCAACCTCTTAGTATAAGAATAAGTCTTTTTACCTTAAGAAATCCTTCAACTCCAAATTGTCACAAGCGCTGAAGATGTATTACTCA